>MNCI01036336.1:304844-333404 GCA_015680685.1 Gnetum montanum | reverse complement strand
TTCTAGCATCGTACTCCACCTCCTGATGGTTTCTGGTTCTAAGAACCGGTACCAGCTCTCTGCTTCTTTGGTGAGTGTCCTTGGGAACAACTTAAGTTTTTGCCACTCATTTTCTATATTCTGCAAGGCACAGGCATCGTGGAATGCTTGTAAATGATTTTGCGGATCAGCATTGTATCCCCCTTCAAATCGTGGGATATTGTTCATGTCTAATCGTTTGATCCAACTATCCTTTAAATGTCTTGTGGGAATCCTAACTGGCCCCATTATGTTAAGCATACTTCAGGTTGCAAGTAGGGGCTCATCATGATCATCTCTTTCATGACGCCTGTGATGTCTACGTTGTTCCCTACTCTCCCTACGTCCTTGCCCTTATCCTCTCTCTTGACTTTCCCGTCGAGGTCTTTCATCCTTCTTACTTTTATCCTCACCTTTATGTTCATGGTGGCTGTGCCCAGATGTGGAAGGAGAGGATGAGTGATGGGATGAAGGAGAAGAAAAAGGGGAACCATCGCCATGACGATGTTTCTTGCCTTCTCTTCGGCTACTACAGCCCCGATCGTGGTGACGATCTAAGTGCCCATCCTTAGCATAAGTGGTTGTTCCCTCTATGAACAGTTGGCGTTCATGGGCATCAAAACCAGGGATATGTATTGTTGATCGTAGGTTTTGATACCCAACCTTCTCACCATCGTTAGGAGGGGGAACATCATTTGTTAAAGAACCCGTCCTATTTCGCTAAGGACGTGTAGGACATTGTTCTTCAATAGTGCATGTTGACTCTCCTGCCTTAAGTCCCTCATACGTTGGACATCTGTGGGATAATAATCCCTCATGTCAAAGTCTTCCACAATGTATTCAGCAAATAATTCTTGCATGCCTATCTGTGCCAAGGCACGGAAAAGCATGTTAGGGACTGATCAATCTAGGGGTAACACAATGTTACCTTGCAAATCTCTCCACCACAGCTGTTCGTCTTGATGGAGAATAAAGGTAAAATTAGGGATATACTCATCAGGATGAGTATATGTCATCTTATATTGTTTAGGACTTGGCTAATTTTGGTTATGTGTTTTATGTTGCCAATTGTCTCATGTATGGTCCTTAGGTGGTGAGTTGCTCTTATGAGAAGAAGACATTTTTATCAGTGTGCTAATTCACCGTTATATAAATTTTCTCTTTTGATTAACCCAAGGTTCATTAAGGCTCACAATAATGTGACTAATATCCTTATGTTTTATATGGCGCACAAACACTTAGTCCCCGGCAATGGCACCAATGATGAGTGGCGAGGTACCCCTACACTCAACCATACGAAATGAGCGTAGCATGCACGATTTGATCAAACTCCACAAACTAAATGCCTACACGCACCATTGAACACTTGGGGTTAATCATTCGTTGTCTTGTCAGACTTACTTGTAGTTGTCACGGTGTATGATTAAGTAAGTCCGAGGTATATGATTTTTATAGTTTTTTTATGTTTTTCTCCTATGCTATCAAGGTGAAGGGTTGAGAGAGCTAACTAACTCTAACCAAGGACTAAGTCTAAATTAACTAGCGTCAGCATCCGTTCCCACTTACCGTATACACCCTGAACTATGCAACTGTGGCTACCAAATGCTAATCGTTACTAGGATCACCACACGTAATGCACGTGCTCGAAGTGGTCGTACTGCGGCACTTAAATAGCCTAAACATGATGAGCAGCTGATTCCTTAACTAGCCGTATAGATCCGTAGATGCTCGTAATCAAGTCGTACTCATCCCACGTTCTAGGAGACAAGGGTGAAAGAGACTAATCGCGATGAGCAGTTGATTCCTTGATTAGCCGTACACATTCGTCAATGCTCGTAATCAAGTCGTACTCATGCTGCACTAATGCAAGTAATAAATAATAGGTAAGAAATAACATGTAATAAATCCTATTCCATGCACAGCAAGGTTTATCCACAAAGCTCGTCTTTATTTCCGTACACAACTTGCGTTCAGGTACAACGCTGCTCGAATAAAGATCCGTTCACTTGGGGACTCCTACTACGGGCACATGGAAAATATTCTATCTCTGGAGTGATAAAACTACCAAAGTTTCCCTACTTTAAGCCTAGGATGGAAAATAAGGGGAGTGCCGCCTCTTATTTATAGATTTGGGGGCAGACTCCGATATTGTGTATGCGATATCGCAGGGGATGACGCGATATCGCGGCTTGTGCGAATCCCGTCTCATTAGTAATGGATAGAGTTACTGGTATATTTTGATTTCAGAGTGTAGTATCATCTAGATAAAGGAAAAAATGTGGAAAATGCACTAATTAGGATAGTTGGAAAACTCTATAGTCTCACTATTCTAACTAGTCTCAAATATGAAATAGCTTCATAGAAGACTTTATATTCTTGATGTTAGGAGAAGATCACAAATATTTTTACAATAGACTCAACATTTTCATTAGATAGTTCAAGCATGTTAAGATGTAAGAATAGAACTTATGTGTTAGTGGCAGTTAGATAAAAGATACTTGATGAGGCTCATTTGGCCAAGTATCAAATGCACCAAGGTAGCAATAACATGTATCACATCAAGAGGTAGTATTGGTAGTCCAGTCTGAAGAGAGATATTAATGAGTATGTGACTAAGTACTTAATGTATCAATAGATGAAGGCAGAGCATCAAAGGCCTACTAGTTATCTTCATCCACACACCATTTAGTGTAAAAATGAAAAACCATTAATATGGATTTTATCACTAGTTTACCTCATACCAAGAGTGGGAAAGATTCTATTCTTGTGGTCATAGATCTTTAAAAAAATACTCTCACTTCTTGATCATGAAAATAATAGCTAATGCAAAGGAGATTTCTTAGTTTTTTTTTATTAAAGGTTATTAGGCTACATGGAGTTCCAAGTAAGATTGTATCAAATAGAGATCTAAAATTTACTTCTAGATTGTAGTAGTCTTTTCAAAAGATTTTGTACTCAACAATGAATCTTAGTTTAGTGTATCACCCACATATAGATATTCAAATAGAGAGACTGAACCAAATTCTAAAGGATATGCTACAAGCATGTGCTTTGGACTATAGGAATAGCTAGAATAAAGGTTTTCCATTCATAAAGGTTATCAAGCTATCTTGAAAGTAGTATCTTATAAAGTCTTATATGTTAGACCTTATTGTACACCTCTTTGCTAGAATTCTATAAAGGAAAAATAGAAAACCAAGACAAACATCATCAATAAGGCTATATAACAAATTAAGGTAGTTAGAAACAGATTGCAAACAACATAGGATAGGTATGTAATATATGCTAATAATAAAAGGTGACCATTAGACTTCATCATTGGTGATCATGTTTTCGTTAAGATTTTGTGATTAAAAGGGGTTATGAGGCTTAGTAAAAGAGGAAAGTTAGGTCCTCACTACATTAACCCCTTTCTAATTTTGAAGAAATTTGATGACATTACCTATCAACTTGATATTTCATAGCAATTGCAATCAATTCATGATTTATTTCATGTTTCCATATTGAGAAAATATGTTGCATATTCTAGTCATAGGATAGATTGACAGAAAGTAACATTGCAACATGATGTCAACTTTGTAAAGAGACTAATTAAGACTGTTTACATGATGGAAAGAATATTGAGAAGTAAGGTGAATCCAATGGTTAAGATCATTTGAAAATGACATGTAGTACAGGAAGCAACATGGGAGGTGAAGAAAGATTTGTGTACCACACATCTAGAGATCTTCCAAGAGGAAGATTCTTAGGGGAAAAGAATTTAACACCTCTTCCTAAGATACTCCTTGGCCCTTAGTATGTTTGCAATTTGAACTCTTTATGATTTTTTTTTAATATAACCTACATGTATGCTTATTAACCCCTTTTCTTATGTTGACTATGCTTTTATGATTGAGCTATGAATCTAGGTATGTCCTTTTTATCATCCCTTTAATTATTATATATATGAGCTATGAATCTTATTTTAATGTGCTTTCCATATTCTTAAAATATTTACTTTTTGGTATTTTTAATATTTCTAGATTATATTCTTAATTTATCACATGTGCACTAATCCTTCGTTTAAAGTTTTGAGTTAACATGGATCAAACACTAGATGGGTCATTAGTACATGGGATAGTACTTTGGTTTGGTATGCTCTATCTAGATATTTTTATTTTTGTTAAAATTATATTTCTATTTATATTTAATTTCTTATTTTAATTTATGAATGTTGAAACCCAAAATAAGTAAAGCATAGGTACATCCCCAACATATATAGTCCATATCGAACTTTATATATAACTAGCATTGCCCACTAGGATCAAACCCATGACCTAGAACATTCAAATCAAGTGTTTTACCATTAGGCTAACACATCATTATTTGTATCTAACTTATGCTTTTAGATGATTTCGTGTTAGCCCTTCATTAGCTATATTTGACCTTAGACTTTGTTATTAGCTTAGGGCTTAAACATAGCTATTACCTTGGGATTGGACTCAGTTAGTAACTTTGCTCATAGAAGATTTCCATTAGGCTAGCTCTAGGCACCAACCCATGTTAGAAAAAGGTTTAAAAATATTTTTAGAAATAAGAATTTCTTTTTCATTTTTACCATGAGAGAGCACCTTGTTTGAACACTTTCACATCATTATGAGATTATAAAACAAGTAACTTTTCCTTGAGAGTAACATTTTACCTTACTCTGTTGACATTTAAGAGATTAAGCTAGAAAGGAAAACTATACTAGATAGGACAAGAGCTAGGTAGATCTAGATCTTCAGCCAACTAGATCTGTGTTGTTAACCAAGACTTATGGTAAGCCATATTTCTAAATTTGATTTTAGATCTTATTTTAATTCCATTATTGATCAGCTATTTTGCCTAGGATTTCATGGAGATCAAAGCCTCGCAAGGATACTTTCTGTAGAACTATCAATTTCAAGTATGGTAATTTGATGATTTACTCCTTTTGGTTTTAGCATTTCATCTAGTACACATTCGTTTGGCCAAATCAATTTGTTTAATAACTATTTTTCAATTTACCCAATATCTCAAATCAAATTATTTTCTACAATTTAGCTATTTCTAAGATATTTTATTATGCATGGGACATTATTTAGCATTTTAATCAAGTTTGACCATAATCAATTTTGACCACATTTTCACCTCATTCCAAATTCTGCAAAAATTTCAACTATAGAACCAGGATTTCAAACCATTTTCACATTTTTAATCCTTGAGATTACTCCAAATGACATTGTCCCAAAAGGAAATAATACTCGGTATGCCAAGGCGAACCAAGAGCCACCCTTTGTCATCTATTATGACCTAGTTGCAAGGTTGCAATGAGGTCACAATGAATATTCTATATTATTTTTGGACACATGATGACTAATGGAGCAACTTTTGTAAAGTGACCCCCAAACTTTAGAAAATGGAAAATGATAAAGATGACAAAAATTATCTTTTTTTAGGGCTTCCAGAACATCTAAAAACTATAAATCTACAACTATTGATGTTTTAATAGCTATATGAGCCTAGAATGGCCCTAATAGATTTAGATCTTTATTTAGAAATATTTTACTATATTTCATACATTCATTTGAATTCATAGTTTGTGATTTGACCCAATTTAAAACACCAAAACTTTCAATTTGATAAATTTTCTTAACTTGTTGGCATTTTGGCATTTTGGCAAATCTATCTCACCATCTTTTATTTGATACTATGTGAGATTTAAACTCACCAATCATTCAATAAGTATATGAATTTCAAATTCATTAATTACATGCTTAATGCGAGATTGAGGCTCACCAATTCTTTGATTTGGGATAGTTGATTTCATTGAACATTTAGGTTTGTTTTCTTACCACCACGGGATTTGTTTGTTGGATTTGTTATCTGTTTAATATTCAATTCAATTTGGTTAATTTGAAAACTATTTGGATTTTAGACTCATTAAACATTTGATAATATGTTAGTTATAGACTTACCAATTTAACAATATGTGGGTTTTAGACTCACCAATATGTGGGTTTCAAACTATTCAAACATTTGATAATATGTGGATTATAGACTCACCAATCTAATAATATATGGATTTTAAACTCACCAATCATTTGATTATATGTGAATTTTAGACTCATCAATCTATTCGCTCATGGATGTGTTAATGGATGATGGTGGAATCTTATTTTGTTAGTTTGATTATTTGTTGAAATTTTTGTTTGTTTGTTGCATTGGTTTGGTTTGTATTTTTGTCTATTCACTTTGATTGTGGTTAAGTCTTGTGCATAACTTTCTAGCCACTTAATGCCTTCAACTAAATTCTTAGAAAAGTATTTGTTGCTTTCATTTACCCTACTCAGTCTTTAAAATAATTTCTTTGGTTTATGTGATTTTTTAGGTAACTACACTAGCTTAGATGATGAGGATTTCGACAATGCTACTAATGATTCATTCATGTTTTAAAGTTGTTTAATTAAGATTATGATTTTAGCTGAGTTGGATTGCATACTAAAATGTTCAGTAGGAATTATGGATTTGGTGTTGGTTGTGTACTTGGATGATGCTTTGCATGTTTCAATGCAGGCCAATTCTATTTTGGATTTTGGTTGCATTACATTTCATTATGCAATTATTAGTTTCATCTGGTTATGCAACATTAGTGCTCAATGTCTATTAGATGTACCTATAATTTGGATCTCCATAGTTATCTCATGTAATCTCATTGGATCATAATTCAATTCCTAAGTTTGAATTTTTTATGCTGTAATTTGGTTTCTACAATTATTTCCACACCATTGTGTTTTTCAATTTTGGCTTAGGCAAATAGGCTATGACTTGATTTGGTAGTGAATAGGTTCAATTTGTCATGCATTAGGTTATTGTTATTTTTTTTATCATGTTTTACATTTTTCTATATATTTTCTATTGCCTCTATGCATTAGTTTATAGATGCCTACTGCTTTGCCTATTAAAATTTTAGTAAGCAACATTTTATTTTTTGCACTTTTACTATGTGTGTGACACAAGGCCAAAGAGAAGGTATAGAAGGAGGAGGAAATTCTGAAATCACTAGAGGCTAAGATGAAGGCTCATTAATAACTTTAGCAAGAAAAACTATCAACTGACACATCCAAAATTGTTAATTATGTAAGTGAGCTTCTTAATGTCATTGCTTTAAATAATTTATCTATTCCAAATCCTCCTTTGATCATGGATAGTAATGTACTTAGGTCAATAACTATGATCAAACTAAAATCCATGGTTTCTTCCTCTTCCCCTACCACCTCTTCGTCCTCTTCTTAGTCCATCACAATTCTAGTGAGTCAATTATTTGATCTTCCTTCCTCTCAAATTATAAAGGAGATTAATATTAAATATGATCTTAACCTCCATGAGATTGATGTTATGTTAAATTTTAAGCTTGCTAAATAAATAAACTTATGATAAGTCCTAGCAACTCATGTTTATGATGGTTGATGAAATACTGTGGCTTTGTTTTGTAGTCTATTTTAATAATTTATATTTATTATTTCTTAAGTTATTTGTATCTCCAAAGAAATAATCACTAATAAACTTTTTCACTCTAAATTTCTTCTTTCTCCATTTCTTGAACTATTGAATCATGGAGATATAACCAAGAAAAAGGATATACATAGTCCTAAAACCTTTCGTATATTTTCACCCTTTAATAAATAGCTTCACTAATTTGAAGAACGATTTAGTTTTAAGTCAAGCTTACTAAAATGAAATGGAAATTTAATAAAGAATCTTTAAAGATGACACTATTATGACTTCTTCATAACCATGATGTAAAAGAATTAATTTCTTTAAATATGAATGCTATGTGAAGTGGAAGCAAGTTAAATATTAAATCCTTTATAAAGTCTATCTTATTTTATATATACACACAATTAGATATAAGATTTTGTAACCACAGAAAATTTGTAAGTGAAAGTATAGCTAAAGAGTTATTATTGAAGTCATTGCCACATTATATTTGAGGGTAAGTGTTAAGAAATAAGTGTTATTATCAACCCCAACATATGTTATCCATATCCAAATGTATAACCATGACAGTTTACATAAATAAACTAATCAAGTTCATTAGTAACTAGTTAGTAAGAGGTATAATTGTTAAAATAAGCTATGACCCTTAGTGTTTATATGATAAAAAGGATTTTCTAGTCAACTGATTAATATGCCAGACACTCATTTTTCAAATGTGTCTATATAAGAATCATAACCATCATGTGTCCTTCCAAAGTTGATTTATTCTATGACCCTCTATCTAGTATGGTTGTACATTTGGATATTACTATCTCTATGCTTGTTTTTTCTCTATTAATCTTGTGCCTATAACCATCGAGTGATATAATTTCCATTGTTTATATGCATGGTTTGATATCATCATGACAAGTTTGTTCTTACGTTTTCATTGTCATGTTCAATATGAGTGTGTAATCATTTCTACTTTACTTACCTATTATCATCTATAAGCATGGATTATACAATTTTTCCATGCTTATGGTTTATACAATCTCTCAATTTGCATCTATTCTATTCGATGAATTTGGTTTCACACATCCTATGGACCTTAAATTCTAACATCAAATTCACGCAACATAACGTAGAAAGGAAAACACTATTAAAAACCTCTCTATTATTGCATGAAAAGTTGAAATACAACAAAATATAAGAGTACTTGGGTTTATGCATACACAAGCCAAAGGATTTATGAAAGACTTTCAATGCACACCAAACCTCACATCACTAAATAATGGATGGAAAGAATAAGGTCTAACACCCCTTACAATCCTCACCTCTCAACAAATGATGGATATAAGATGCTAAAGAGCTTCAACAATGCTCAATGGCCTTATTCAATTACTTCTTGGAGCTCTCCCTTACCTCATAGCCAATTTGCAAATGGCTAAAGATCCTTAATTTATACTCACTTTCACCTTAGATAGGAACCATGTCAAATTTCCAAATTTTTCATGGTTTGAATAATTTGTTTAATAAAAATAAAGTAGTCAATTGTGAGTGAGTACGAATCGCACCTCCTTGCAATTTTGAACTAATTACAACCTCATGTAGATTGCATCTCTCTACACCTTGTTGAAGGATGAAAACCTGAATCTAAGTCATTTTCAATGATAGCGATAGTGAGCTACAATGCCTCGCAATTTAACATTTTGTAGAAATCAGAGAGTAAGCCTCATTCTCAATGCATGTAGCTATGAGAAATCAGAGTGTAAAATTTCTTTTAAAATCAAGTGTTGCCTTATTGTGAGTTATATCAATTCACAACTCCTGACTATGATCAATTATGAGCCACACCTTCATCGTAGTTGCTAGTCCAAACCACAAAATACATCATTTTGACTTTCAATTGAAGCCAAATTCAAGAGACATACTACTTAGGAACTCGAAACAATAGGAATGTAGGAAAAAATTATAACTTAGGATTAAGAAGTGTTCCTACACCAACTTATGCCTAGATGTACCCATAAAAGATAATAAAGATCAAGATTGATTCCTTCATAGTATAGCAATTTGACATAGATTAGATTTGCTTTCACTACGATTTATTAATGCTATTTAGCATAATGTTTATATTTTCTCTTGCATTAGTCAAGGTGAAATGAAAATGGCATAATCTCAAGCATTAAACTTACATTAACTATAGCAGCTAATCACTTGGTATACCCATTAGTGATATAACTTGGTGATCCTAGCAATTAATACAAATATCCAAGAACATGATGGAAGATCATTTAACAAATACTCATCATCCGTAGGCCAAAATAGGATTTATTTTCTACTTTTAGTTCATTAGTAAATTAGATAATTAGATATCATGACATTATTTTTATATAGAATTAGAGTCATGGACCAAACAACATCATCAATCATATGCCTCGATCACGTTTAAACATACAATAGGAGCCCACTACAAACAGGGAAGATAGCAACGTGCTCTCGACCCATACTACTCCTAGGCATATAGCCTATACCTTCCACGCATGATGACATGGTCTACCACAACACTCATAGAAGACTTGTATGGTTAGATGTTAAACATACTCACCGCTCATCAAACAACATGTCATTCGAAGATATAGAGCTCAAGTTATTTATAAGTTAAGGTTGTATACCATGGTGTAGGCTAACTTGAGTGAATGTAACTAAATATCCCAAGTGACACCCTTGGTATGCTTTAAGTTATGAATCTATGTACTCTTAACACCCTTATAGATGTAAATCATTAATTTATAAATGATACGTTAAGTGAGGTAGTGCATGTAACATGTCATCATCATTTTATCTCTATTTTATTTTATCTTTATCTGAGCTCGGGCAATTATTAATTAGTGAGTGGATTAAAAGTCTCATGTCAAAGTCTTAAGCTAGGATAAGTCTCAGACTTTATGCCTAGATAAGCTAGACCCCCATTGGCTCATATTACACATTCAACATCTGGTGAAGCACAACAAAGGAAAATTTCAACTAAGTGATGAAGAGTCATACGAGAAAACAAAATCAAGTTCATGGATTAGTGCACACAAAGAGTGCATGCACTTGTGTGTGGTGATCTAGTGGTGCATAGCAACTCTATGTAAAGTCTCCACCAAATTGATTTTCCAAGAGTGAAAGTAGGGTTTATATTATCTATAATCAATATAAATCTAGCTCATAAGCAATGTTTCACCTATTTCAGGGACGCTAGGACGTAAGGACATTGGGACATGTCCTTAAACATATTTGAGGATGTCATGGTTTTTCCAAAACATCATTGGGATGCAATCGAGACATGAAGAAGAATGGTTGTGTAAGATATTCAGCTTTCAAAGTATTAAAATTTATGGATAAATTTGTTGTTCTTGAAATATTTTGAAAATTTGTGGTGCAATTTGAACAGAAAAACATTTTACCAATGTTTTCGAATAAAACAAAGACTTTGTTATTGGTATCTCCAATGCATTTTCGATGCCAAAACATGTTAGACATCCCACTTGAATCCTGAAATGTTTAAGGATGCATCCCGATCCCGAGAACGTCCCAAATATAATTTGCATTTGATTCAGTAAGCAAATGAATGTGTTGATGACCTGTAAGCATGAGTAATAGTGAATGATGATTTTTTCCCTTGCCGTTGGCATAAGGGTATTGTATTTCTATTGCACTTTCATAATTTGACTCTCTTGATATCTGATGTTATGCAAGAATTATTTATTATGCTATGATGCCAACGATCTGTTTAAGAAGTGGCCTATTTGGGAGATCTAAGATCTGACGAGGAGTTTTACAATTGATGTCGAATCAAGAAGAAAAGAAAGATCTAAATTTCCAAATCCAATTCAAGGACACATAAGTCTTTCTCATGCTGATATAACAAGTGGTCCTTGACCGGATGGCTCAGTTATGTCCTTAAATGACGACACCACGGTTAAGAAAAGACACTAGAGCAAAGGAACAGCGGCGGTCACGTCACGATTAGTCAGATGATCGTAACAAGAGTAGTGAAGAGCTTGCGGTGAGTCCGCACTGGGCTTTTGAGAGCTAGAGAAATATAATGCCAAGATGTGAAAAGTGCCGTAGAATGCCATGCTTCTGAGGCTCACTGGGATGGTAGTTTTTGAGCTGTTCCACCGACAAATACTTGGACTTTTTTGCTTGTTTGTAAAGTTGAATGAATGTTTTTGTGATTATACGTCATGACTTAGATGTGCACAGATGTAATGTTTGGAGTTACTAGCACTGAGGATGAGGATGAGGCCTGTTTCTTCATGGGAGAACCTTAACTTGATGTTTGTTATGTCCCACAGAGGTGGCTGATCTTTGATAGGCTTGGAACTTCAAAAGATCAATAAATTGTGTGCTCGTCTGGTCCACTGGCCCTTACACTTGATAAGCAGGGCAAGTAAAGTCATTTTCTGAATGTGATAGTATGATATGTTACAGTTATAAAATGGTTTAAATGAGAATTTGTTCATTGATGATCAATGCAATAGAATGGTTACAACTCAAACCCATTGTTGAAGGAATGTACAATTGATGTTGACAATCGTTTGCTGGCATTTAATGGTTGGGTTCTTCAGGCTGCTATGGTAAGATTTCAGACTTGATTTTCAAAGATCCGTATTTACCAACATTTCCATTTCCTACCATTGGAATCTTCGAACTGTACCATCCGCATCTTATATGGCTTTGTAAAGCACGAGTTATCTCAGGAATCTGAATTGGAAATTGTACTTTTTACAGCTTAAATTCGGTGGAAGAACTGAAGAGACCCCCAGGAATGGACGTTGGAACTTCAATGACAAGGTATATTTCTGAATGGAAGTCGAAAAAATTCTGGACAAATTTTTTATTAGCCATTTCAGATTCTGCAATTGCCTTTTTCAGACTATGATTGAAGCGAGGAAAATCAACAGATGGGGAGTGGCAAATTTTTCGAATAAACATGTCACTGAAATTATGGCGATGGCAAGAAATTTGCAGATATGTTGCAGAAAGAAAGGAATGGTATATTTTTGGAGTTCTTAAAAAATCTAGGATTGGGTAATCAACTAAGGAGTTCAACAATTATGGAACAGGAGATGACGGGTTTTGAGAGATGGATTGATGAAGAGAAAAAGATGATAAAATTTTAGCCCTGCTCAGAGGGTGGAATCCATGTCCAAACTTTTGAGGGAGAATTTACACCGTCCTGACTTTCTTCTTTGTGTTTTACCAAAAAGAAAGACTAGCATTCTTTATGGTAAGCCTTCCCTGGCCTCTGCCCACTCTGCCGTATCTATTAAACTGGGCAAAAAAGGGGTTTTGAAGAAAAATGTAATATATTGTTTTGGTTGGCTTCTCATGTCCTTGGAAGAAGAAACGTCTTTCTGAATTTGGGGTTGTTACTCGGTGCATTGCACCAGTGAAAATGATTAATGATCAGTATCTGACAAATGTAGCACTTAACATAAATGTCAAGGTGTTTTCCTCATTCCCTGATTTCCTTTCCCTCCTCCTAGGTTTTACAATGGAGATTAGCACCCATCTCATTAATCTGTTTCCTTTCTAGATGAGTGGTCTCAATTCCAGATTAGCAGTAGAGCATTACAATAGAATACCCATGATCTCATCAATTCCAACTATAATAATCGGAATGGATTTCTCCCATGGTTCTCCTGGACAGGCTGGATCACCTTCAATTGCAACTGTAAGGCTCTCAACCATTGTATCTTCTTTACTTGCGTTTCTTGAGAGTTTCAACATCAGAAAATAAGTAAATATTTAAAAAGAGAGAGAGTACGTGGTGGATATTGTGATATTGTGCTGGATCAACACTTGGCTTCACCAAACTTCAAAATCAATCAATGTAGAGATGTTTTCATGCTAAGTTCCATAAATACTGTGAAAGATGAACACTACTACTTCATCCTCGGTCTGTATTGCCATTGGGGACTTTATTCATAAGATTGAAAAATTACAGAAAAGAATTAAATATCTCTGAGAACTCTCCATGGATCAAAAAACGAATCATGAGGGAAATCTAATTCACAACATCAACAATCAATTTTCGTGACTTTAGAGGTGCCCATTTCCATCTTCGATAGAATCCAGCTTGAAGAAGAGCAAGAGAAAAGATAAAAATCCACTTGAACCCCATCTGTAAACATCAAAAGGTTTTTTTCTTTTTTCTTAATATCTATGTTAGAAGAAAATTTCATTAAAGTATAAGGTAGCAACCAGCATTACCAGTTTCCGTTCTTCCATCTCGGGTTCAGCTGCCCAAGTCAAAAATGTGACAACATCCTTAGCCATCTGCAGATTCATAAAAAAGTACATCAGTGAGATAATATCTCAAAAATGGAATGGCAGTAAGTCAGACGTCATTTAAAAGTTAAAATTCATGAAAACTTTTGTAACCTGAGCTTCTGTTGCTGGGGTTCCATCCTCATACTCAACTGCCCCATCATTGAGCATTTTAGGCATAGCTATAGCACCACCAGGAAAGTATGGATTGTAGTGAAGCCCTTCTCGAATCTGATGAAACCCTTATATCGTCAAAATTTAAACTCATTAAAGCAAGCTAATATAGGGTATTACAAGTTTACAGTTTCTATGTACCGAAACTCCTGCTGGTGGGTCACGATATCCGGTGAGCAATGCAAACACATAATTTTGACCATCATGACGTGCCTGGTGCAAAAGGAAATTCAGGAAACATAAGTGATATATAAACTCAATAATGTCCTAGAAACCATATGCTGAAAAACCTTGAGTTCCTGTGAATCATGTAACCTTTGTAATCAAGCTAAGATCTGGAGGATAAGCTCCTCCATTAGCAAATCTTGCTGCCTGTTCATTAGCATACGGACTAGGGAAACGATCACTCAGCTTCCCAGGACGACTAAACATCTCACCCTCGTCATTTGGTCCATCTGTAACTTCAATTTCAGCAGCTAACTCTTTTGTTTCTTCTTCGTTGTAAGCAACTCCAACAAGATCACGGTAGGTGACTAATTGCATGCCATGGCATGATGCACAAACTTGTTGATATACCTGATGCCCACGACGAATGCTAGAAGATTCCCAACAAAAAAATTTTAAAAAATCAAAAAGACTTTTATAATTACAACATTGAAACACAAAACAATTTTCTCATTGATTTCCAGGATCATTAAAAAAATAATAGTTACAAATACGAAGTTGAAAATAAACAACCAAGTTACTTACGATGAATGATCATAGGAACTTAAAATACCCTTGTGAGGCCATGGGTAACTTGCAGCATGTAATCCTTCTTCTGCCTCATCTGCAGAAGCTAATGTTGCACATCCTAAAAAGCCAGATGCACCTGCCCCTATAATTGCGAGAGCCCTTAATGATTTTACTCCAAATGATTCATCTCCGCTTTTATTTTCTTTTAATACAGAGATTGCTGGTACCTATAACAATAGTTGCCGGGAAGTTATGACTAATGTAAGCTAACTATGCAGTGCAATAACAGAACAGTTTTCATTTCAAGCAAATCAGTATCTCAGCACATTTATCCCATCTATTATAAGCTGACCGTTAATGTAAGACGATGATATACTATGGCCGACTCTGTAACGCCATAGTTCCTGAACATATGTTTTTAAACCTATAGTTTTGCCATGCCACCTTCCATTCCAAATAAATAATTTATAAAAATATAGTGAAGACTCCTTAAGCATAGAACATATTCTACCTATACTAATGTTGTCAGAAGTATTCCAATGATATTCCTATTTCTTGCTGACAACAGAGCATTGCCTTAGAGCCGTTGTCAACAAAAAACGACAAACTCTATAGCAAGATTGTGATGATCTCTAAGGCTAATGAAAGGTTATTCAGAATAGTAAACAAAAATCACCAAACACAAGCTTGTCCAAACATTTCTAATGGTTCATCGCCATTAATTATTTCTAACTTGCCTATATATCAATCCTTGTGCTTATGTAAATTTATAAAATAAAATAAACAGGAATTTCATAATGTTTCAATGTTCCACAAATCAAACAAAATTGATCTTCCAATATTTTATAGTTTTTCTTTTTTTCCTTAGAAAGTATTGATTTAAATCTAGTTTGGCCGATAGAAAATAAATTTTTCGATAACATTTTATTTCTGGATAAGCATTATTTTGTGTTCTACGCACCCCCTCCCCTGCCCCCGCCCCCAACCCCAAATGAAAATTTTCTATTATCTACTAACATATGTAACAAATAACAGGTCCTACTTATTAAGACACATAAATTTCCATCGGAAAAATCAATGGGAAAACTGCAAACCTGCAATTCCGGGGAGTGCTCTCCAACCTTCAATGCAGAACTATGGGCTTCAAGATCTTGGACACGAAAGCCTACAACAGCAGACCAACAAAATTAGTAACCATTTTGACAAACAATATGTTCCAATTCCTTGAAAACATTGAAACTGAAGTGGCAAACTCAATCCATACCATATTTGAAGGCTTTGCTGCGAATCTTATCAGCAGCCACCCGAATCATGGATGCCATAACTTCTTCCAAGTGAAATTTGCAACACGTAAAATCTGAAACAGCAAAAAATAAGCTTTGCATAGAGACTTTGTGAAGAGCATCGTACCAAAGATATGGCACGATTTCCTGATCTGCCAATGCTATGCCGCTATTGGATTTAATGTTGCAGATACAACGCTCATTCAATAATACACACATACAAATAACAAATGACCATGTCACTAAATGATTTTTTTTGTGTTTTGCTGCCTATTCTAATCCAAGAGAGCATGCTAATTTCATTAAAACTATGGTTTGGGGAGTCAATAGCCTTGGCATAGTGCATTTGGTTAGAGCATATGGCTTCTGATTATTCCCACCCGGAATGTTATGATACTGTTATGTTTTTCTTAAGTTTTAAGAAAGCATCATGTTGATTGTATGACTTGATGAAATCCGCTGGTTCAAGATTTTACCATTTTTTATATGTTTTTTAATTTAGGGAAAGCTTATCATCTAATTTCAAAGAAAAAGCTGTTTCTAATTTGCTAATAATAAAAAATATTTTTTATCTTCTTTTAAAGATCCAAGTTCAGTGACGCAAGACGGAAAAAAAAGAAAGGACATTTCTCTGGTCAAATAACTTGAATAAAACTTTGCATCCTATGAACTGGAAGAAAGTGTGGAAGCCGTGGATAAATGGTGGATGGAATTTACGTTGAGAAAATGGATGAGCAAGCACCCCATGAATCATGCCCCATCCATTTTATAAACAGTGCATTAAATTTGTGTCAAATGCACTAAACAGACTTCAATATTTGGAATGGAAATTACTATTATTTACATGCATCCTATTAAGAGGGGTGTTATTAATTTTCATACCCGATTAAAAATAAAATTAAGAAGGGATTGTCATGAATGCAAATATAGCATAAGTATCAAACTATCCTGAACAACAAAATAAAACATACAAGCAAAGCAAGCATTTTATCAAACACAACCCCATAAAGAAAAAGGTCGCCAAAACTCTTTGCCTGCAATCATAATTTCAAACAGGTACCGCTAAAGATCAAGCATTCATTTTTTTCATTTTTTGTTTTTTTNTTTTTTTTTTTTTTTTTTTTTTTTTTTTTTTTTTGGGTTTGAACAAAGCTTTTGTCTCTATACTAACCAAAAACGGTCCTTAAGTTTTAGGGTGACATGAAAAGAAGAAAGCTGATCAAATTAATATATCACATATTCAATGCCTTGATTTTTATATTAGAAATTCTAGGAGTAACAAGACAACAGAAACGGTTATGGTAATGAACTAACTTGAATGGTGAGCAGAGAAGTTTCAAAAGATGTTGCTACATAGTGAATGGGCAATCTAATTTTGGATGGGGGAGACACATAAACTTGGTGATTTTGAATCCGTATATTTGCTAACTCAGGCATCAAGATAATTTTGAGGTAGGTAAAAGAGGAGTCAATTGAAAAACCAGATAAACCTTTGTGCACTGACGTGAAATCAGTGAAATATAAAGACCTCATCTAGTGTAATTTCTCCTTTATAGGTATCTAGGATTCCATCAAACACTATTCAGCAGAGCCAATTATGAAGTAGAGACCAAAATGTTGTAACCGTTCTGATCGCTGTAATCAAATTTATCAGGTACGGTTCTTGATAAGAACATTTGAACTTTGCAGTAGAACACAATGTGGGGACTATTTCCCAAGTAGGCCTTTACACAAATTGTTCCTGCATTGCTGTAAAACGGTAAAGGTCACAACTGAAACATTACAAGGGATAAAATTTCATGCTTAAGCTAAGGAAACAATGATTGCGCAGCAGCATTTTGCCACAAACCTGGGGAAAAATCAGTTGAGGTTAGGATTAAAAAAACAACCATGCGCGTTAAGATGAATCTTCATAATTATGAGGTTCATCGCAGGATATCAGATTTCAACAAACAAAGTTGGCGTTAAAGCAACTCTGTTGCGTTGGCTGTTTGAGGTTGATCAAGAATCGCTAACCAACCTTTAATCTACGTAATGCCGAAGTAGAATAACGCGTAGCAAGGTATGAGCCCTAAGGAAAAGAAAAAGAGTAATATGTTGAACCAGATACGTACCAGCAAATCTCGAAATCCAGATCCAGACTCTTAGCTGAGCGTTGTCCTTATGGCTACAAGTACAAAGGCAATTGTATTCCGCCGCTGAAAACAGGATCTCTTGGTGCTGGTGGTGAGCAATGCATGAATGAATGAATGAATGAAACAGCACCCACCGTGGCTCAAAAGATACGTACAACCTTAACTAACCAGGAACGTCAAACCTCAAAAATGGCGACGACAATTTGATTTTCCTGTGATTTGCTGCCTATTCCAAGCCAATGGGGCATGCTAATTTCGTTCAAACTATCTTTATTTATTTATCGACTTATTAGCGTTTTCCTAAGTCATTTTTGGTTAGAGCATTTGCTCTAGAATTATGCAATTTCTAATTGAACAAGTATCATGTTGATGATATGACTTGAGGAAATCTTATCATTTGAGATTTTACAATGTTTCATAAATGCTTTTTAATTTGGAGAAAGTTTATTATCTAATTCCAAAATAAGTTATTTCCTATATGCTAATAAGTAAAAAAATATTTTAAATATTAAAGATTACATAACATTAACTTAATCCCAAGGATCATCAACTTAATGCATAAAATATACCAAACAGCCATATGAGTAAACGTACAAGTACAAGCATGAACTTTTTTATTTTTATTTTTTTACAAAAATCATATGTACCAAGGATATCCAAAAATATGGGTTGTTATATCCTTTCCCCCTTAAGAATCTTCATCATGGAAGATTTCAAGATCTTCATCATGGAAGATTTCAAGATGGGAAGAATGCAAATCAGACTCAAGCTCACAAGTAGCCTCTTGTGAACTATTACGATCATACAACATACGAGACATTTACCTAGAGCTACACTTCAGTCCAATCAACCACATGACTATCGTAGGTACACACTTTCATAGCATAGAGACATGAAACACATTATGCATGCTTGAAAGCTATGGTGGCAAACCAACATGGCACGCAACCTCTCCTATGCACTAAAGGACATCGAATGGACTAATGTAGCTAGGTGCAAGCTTATCTTTACGATTGAAATGCATCAACCCTTTTAGTGGTGAGCCCTCAAAAAATACTTTATCACCAATAGCAAACCCGAAAGGCCTCCTTCTGCAATTTGCATAGCTCGCCTAACAATCATGAGCTTCCTTCAACCATTTACGCATCCCTCTAATCTACGCTATTTTCCTCAACATAACATCTAAACTCATGCACTACCTATCCTTGATCATATCCCAACACAAGGGAGTCTTGCAAGGTCTCCCGTATAAGACTTCATATAGTGATGCTTTCAAACTAGCCTGATAACTATTGTTGTAAGCAAACTTTGCTAACGGTAACAAATTATTCCAACTATCTATAAACTACAAGGTGCAAGACCAAAGCATGTCTTGCAATACTTGGTTGACTCTCTTAACCTAGCCATTAGTCTGTGGATTATAGGTTGAGCTCATGTTTAACCCAGTGCCTAGACTATCCATGAATGCACACCAAAACTGAGAAGTGAATTTGACATCACAATCTAAGATAATCTTGGTAGGAATACCATGTAGTCATACGATCTTAGATATGAACATCTATGTAACATCCTTCACACTACCTAAAGTCTTTATGGCTAGGAAATGCACTAACTTGATTAACAAGTCTACCGCAACAAAAATGACATCCTTTCCACCCCTAATGCGAGGTAGACTAGTAATGAAATCCATTTTGATCATATCCCACTTTCACTTTGGAATAGAATGGGGGTACAAGTAGCCACCTAGTCATTGTAGTTCAAGTTTAAACTATTAAAAAATCAAGCATTTGACCACAAATTCTCCAACCTTCTTTTTCATACCTGACCACCAGTATAACCTCATTAGCATTTGACACATCTTATCACTGCCTAGATGCATCTGAAGTTTAATGAGATAAGCTCCATCTAATAGACATTATCTCAGGGCTTTAGGTAGATACACCCAATCCTTGTAACAAAGCAACCCAAGTGCATCCACTATCATGGCAGCATCACTAGAATGTTTTAGCTTCTTACACCAAGAATCATGTTGTTATATCAAATGAATCTTACCTATCACATCTAACTAGATCACCAAGCTATTTACCTTACCAATCACACAGCTTAAGGCATTTGCAACCACATTGCTTTTCCTTGTCCAATGCTGGATGATAAAATCAAAGTTGGCCAAGAGTTCAATCCACCTCCTCTAGCATAGGTTCAACTATGGCTAGCTCATCAAATACTATAACCCCTTATGATCCGTCCAAATAGTCAACCATTCTCTAAATAAGTAATAATGCCAAACCTTCAAGGAAAATACAACCAGTCCTAACTTCAAGTCATAAGTGGGGTAGTGCATCTCGTAAAACTTAAGCTATTATGAGGCATAGGCTACTAGTTTGTCCTCTTGCATTATGATACATCCATAACCTTCTCTTGATGCATCACTAGAAAAGAAAATGGCTTACCTAGGATAGGTGAAATCACAATAGGAGTCAAGATTAGTGTACCATGAAGTTTGTCAAAGGCATCTTGACAATGTGGGCTTCACAAGAAATCAACATCCTTTTGCAAAAACTTTGTGAGGAGTGAAGCAATATGGAAGTTCACGACAAACCTACTATAATAACCTACCAATCTAAGAAAACTACAAACTTCACCATTATTCTTAGACACGGGTCAATCTTGAACAACTAATATTTTAGTGGGGTCCATTGCTTTGCCAACCTCCGAAACAACATGTCCTAAGAATTGAATCTATCTACGCCAAAAAGAACACTTTGAGGGTTAAGCAAATAACTAATTTTCTCTAAGTTTCTATAAGATGATGCTTAGATGCTACTCATGTAACTGCTCATATGAAGAATACACGAAAATGATCAAAAAACATAATAGCAAACTAATCTAGATATAGCCTAATAACATTGTTCATAAGATGCATAAACACTACATGAGCATTAGTGAGACCAAATGGTAACTCTAAGAACTCATAATGTCCATACTGCATCTTGAAGGCTGCCTTAGAAAGATCCTTCTCCTTGATGTGAACTTGGTAATATCCTTACTTTAAATCAATCTTAGATAATACCTAAGCCTTCCTCAACTAGTTAAAAAAATCATCTATGCATGGTAGGGGATACTTATTTTTCACCATCACTTAATTCAATTGTCGATAATCAATGCATAGCCTCATACTACCATCCTTTGTATTCACAAAGAAGATAGGAACACCCCAAAGAGACCCACTTCAATGGATTAAACACTTATCAAGAAATTTCAAAAGCTAAATCTTTAATTTTGCTAACTCAATAAGGGACACCTATGTGGAACCTTAGATATAGCTTCTACACCTAGTTTGAGCGCAATCTCAAACTCAACATCACATCTTAGAGGTAAACTAGGTAACTCAAAATGAAAGACATAAGAAAACTTACAAATAATTAATACTTGTTCAAGTTCTTGTAATAAAGAAAGATCATTGATGAAAACAACAAAGTAAGAATGACTTTTCCTTAATAACTAGCAAAAATATTTCGAAGAAACAAGATCCAACCTAACCTTGTACAATCTAGTATGCACCATTATTTGAACGACATTATCTATCATCAAGGAAAGTATCTTACAATAACAATCTAAGCTACCTTGTTAGTGAGATAGCCAATCCATACCCAAGATAACATCATGATCCCCTAGGTTCATTATGTAAAGCTCACTAATCCATATGGCATTCTAAATTACCAAGGTTACAGATCTACAGACATGGCCCATTGCAAGCACACAACCTTTAATAGAACTAAAGGTAAGCCCTTGGTCCAAGCACTGACCCTCCAAACACAAGTATCTAACTACTAATAAAAGTAACCAATGTTGATGGCAAACAAAAGTTCTTCTTCATATGCTAAAGAAGGTATTGAAACAAATAATGATTGATATTTGCTTAGCTGATCTCCTTCTTTTACAAGGTTATATAGCAAAAAACCAATGCTCCAATACAAATTTGTAACATCCTCCTTCCTATGACATAGGTTAGAGAGAAATGATTAGTCGTGACAAGAAATACAAATAAGTGTACTATGTAGTGAAAGGAATAAAGAAATCTAGCATAAGCCCATAACCCCAAAGAGAATAGAAGAGGAAACTAGTAGTGAAAGAAACAAATACATGAATATGGAATTGCATAAATATAAAAATGCTAGAACAAAAATATAATAACATAAATTGTTCATATTATTCATATAATGTCAAAGAATCACATATAATCCATGCTATCCACTGAATATCACAAATCCACAAGCTCATGCATGGATCCTAATTCTTATATATTCCAACCAACACCAGGTCCCTCATATCAAACTTTTAATTCATTACCATGAATACCACCACTAGTCATGCAAAGAGAACTACCAACACAACCACAACAAAAGAGTGCTACTAGGGTAGTTACCACACAAGAAGACATCATGGTAGTAAACTAAGATCCAAGAAAGAGCCCTTCTTTAGGGTAACTCTAGAAAAGGTTTGAAGGATGGGAACTTCCTCTTACTCTACCCTCTCTACACAGGGTCCTCAAGAGAACACTATGCTTCCAACATTAATGAAGAGGAATCTGACTACTATCATGCTCATATAAATAGTTACACATTAGATCAAAGCAGGAGTACTTCCTAAGAAAAGAAAAAATCTAAGAAGTTCTATAATCTACCTCCAAATAGTAGGACATAAACTATGTAAGGCTCTATTAGATTCTACATTAGGAGTTAACCTTATCTCTCAAGATATGTATAAATCCTAGAATCTTCCTCCACTGAACAAAGGTAACATCTGATTAAAGCTAGTAGACCAGTTGATCAATGTTTCACTTGGACAAGTGGAAGACATAATCACAACAATAAGTAGTTGTTCATATCTTGCTAATTTTTTGGTCATCCACGTGGAGAAGAATAAATGAGAATTTCCTATCATCATGGGAAGAACATGGCTTAGTACTATGGGTGCTAAGTTAGAAATTAGGAATTTATCCTTGGAAATCTCCAAGGAAGAAGCTAGAATAATTCAGAAACATAAAGTTTCATGTATCACATATAGCAATAATGAGTGCAATTACATGCAAAGAATCTAGACAATAAGACACGATGTCATCATATCATGCAACAAATGTGTTGAAGATATGTATGTACAATAATATCTATACATACTAACCACTAGACAAGAAGAAATCTAGTGATTGATCAATGAAGAAGAATCAAATTCAAAAATATGCAAGGAACCAATGGACAAAATTACAATTGCCTATATTGAAGAAAGCAATAAATTAAAAGAGATACTAAGATAACCTCCCTACGCTAAGTGATAACAAGAGGAGGATACTAAATGAGGAAAGTTAGATATATTAGAAAGATATGAGCTAGAACCATTAGAACTAAAAGCCCTACCAGCTGCACTTGATTGTCTTTTCCTTAATAACAAAAAATTGGTAATCATAAATGCTAATTTTGATAAAAAATAAAAGAGAAAATTATTGGAAGTGATGAACAAATGGCCAACTACATTCGCATGATCTTATGATGAGATCACTAGCATGGATCCACACATTTGTTAACATTGAATCTACACCAATCCAACTATGAAATCATGCTGCCAACCACAATCAAGATTGAACCTAAGACTCAAGGAAGTTATTAAACAAGAGTTGGAAAAGTTTTTTAAAGTAGTCATCTATCTTATCATGGACAATGAATGGGTTAGCTCATTAGTCATTGTTTCAAAGAAGGGTAGCAAGTGGAGAATTGATATAGATCTCTAATTATTAAACATGGAAATATTTAATGACCATTTCCCTTTGTTATTAGTTGACCAAATCCTAGAACCATCATAGAACATCAATACTATAGCTTCCTAGATGAATATAGTTGATACAATTAGATCCATATCACACCAAAGGATTAAGAGACAATAATGTTCACTAATCCATGAGCAATGTTTGCATACAAGAAAATGTCATTTGGCTTGTGTAATACTCCCACCACTTTCTAGAGACTTATCTTTAGTATCTTTCAAAAATAAATTGGAAATGGAGTTGAAGTTTTTATGGATGATTTTTCTACATAAAGGATTGATTTCAAATAAACTTTGGATTGCATAAAGTAGGTTTTGAAATGATTTTTTGAAACCAATTTGAAGCTCAATTGGCAAAAGAGACACTTAATAGTCCAATAAAGCATAGTTTTAAAACATATGGTATCTTATAAAGAAATCGAGGCAAATCTAGACAAAATTAGAGTCATCCAAAACATCACTTAAAGAGCACAAATAATTAAAGATGTTAGGTCATTCCTTGGTCATATAGGATACTATAGAAAATTCATTGAAAATTTCTTAAAGATTGCAAACTGCTTGTTTAACTAACCAAGAAAGATGTCACATTCTAGTTGTCAAAGTAATATGAGAAAGCATTTGAGAGCCTAAAACAAAAATTGATCGAAATACCAAACCTTTGAGCTCTGGATTGATCTAAGCCTTTCCACATTTTGATAGATGCTTCAAACTATGTATTGGAAGCAATGTTGACTTAACTCAATGATAAAAAATGACCATATTATATACATTGCATCAGTTGAAGCAATACCAAAGCCCAACTTAACTATACCACTACATAAAAGGAGCTTATGACTATGGTATACACATCTAAAAAGTTAAGACATTGGGTCCTTATATATCCTATCTATGTTCATATCGACCACGGTGCTATCAGATTTCTAATGTATAAATCAATAGTAAGTCCAAGAGTGATGAGATGGCTCGTCATCTTACAAGAATTTGACATCACAATGACCGATAGGAAAGGAACCAAAAATGTTGTAGTTGATCACTTGTTAAGACTAAGATGGAAACCTTAAGGAAATGACAAACCTTTATCAAACTGATTTTCCAATGAGAATTTATTTACAAAGATAGCAATGGTTGTAGATTTAGTAGTGAAGTTATGGATTAATGATTACATGATGTATCTCACCATACAAGAACTTTTTACTAAATGGAATAAGAAGCACAAAGAACAGTTTCTCTACAAAGCAAAAACATATATGGAAATTAGTGGAAATATTTATAAGATATGTGTTAATGAATTAATACAACGTCATGTTCCAAAAGAAAATCAACAAAGAGTTCTACAAGATGTGCACGAAGGACCATGTTGTGGTCACTATGCAAGATGATGAACAACATTGAAATTGATGAGGGCAAGTTACTTTTGGCCTTCCATATTCAGGGATGCACACCGATTTGTACAATATTATGAAAGATTCCAAAGGAATGAATGATTTACACCTAAAAATAAAGGACCAAAACAATGAATACAACCACTAAAACCCTTTGACATTTGGGAAACTGACTTTATGAGGTCCATCAAGCTAATGTCAAATGGAAAGTCTTATATTATTGTGACTATTAGTTATTGTAGTAAGTGGGAAGAAGCAGTTGTAGTTAAAGATTGCATGGCCACAATAGTAGCAAATTTCTTTCAACAATACATGGTGAACAAATTTGGAGTACAACGAATGTTAATATTAGATAATGAGATTCATTTCACTAGAGCTACATTCAAGAAGCTAATGAAATAACTTGGGGTCAATCATAAATTAACTACACCTTACCATCCCCAAGCGAATGATCAAGCTGAAGGAACTACCAAAGAAATTACAAAAATATTAACCAGAATTGTTAATCGATATAGAAAGGACTATGACACTAAACTTAATGATGCTCTATGGTCAGACAGGTCAACTTGGAAACCTCTTATCAGTTATTCACCATATGAATTAGTTTATGAAAAATTAGCTACTCTACTAATCCAAGAAAAATTAAATACCCTTGTAACTGCTTGCACACTTGACCTAGACTTAGATTTAACTCAAGGAAAATAATTAATAAATCTTAATATCTCAGATGAAAATTGATTGGTAGCTCAAATGAGTAATGAAATCCATTTAAAAGTATTTCAAATGTAAACATGATGCTAAAATTAGATAAGTATCCATTAAGCCTAAAGATAGAATTTTTATTATAGCCCAAATCATATCCCACAAAAGACAACGTTTCAAACCTTATGGGAAAAACCCTATGTCATCCATGCTATGTATCAATTAGGGGTCATGCAAAATTATCACCCAGTGGATCCATAGAAACTCATCCTTGTCAATATCTAATAGGTAAAATCATTTCATGACTTTCCCTACTCCACAAACTCTACCTTGCATACTAGACTACTTATTGCCTGTTCAATCGTCTAGGTTTCCATGTTTGATAATAGTCATGGGGGTCTTAATTGTGACAATTAGGTGTTGAACCTTCTTTTTACATTTTTGTTATACTTTCACATTTCTTACCAATTTTTATATTCTTTGATATCTTTCCTATTCTTTTATACCTTTCACATTTCTTATTATTGTTCATTGTTTAATATCTTTCAAATTCTTTATACAGTTTTTCTATTCTTGCATATTTCTCATTCTTCTATACTTTTACCATTTCTCATGTACATATTTTATTAATTTTTCTAATAAAGTATAAAGGAATAATTGAGATGTAGTTGAAATAATGAAAATTTTATCCTATATTATCAAATCATTAAAGGATCAATTATATATACAGTGAGGCCACATCATCCATCTACTCATTTCCAATAATAAAAGATTCTTACCATGGACATAATGATATTCTTCTCATAATAAAACTAAAATAAACCAATTATCATTATGCCTGGATGGAAAAGTAAGGAACCAAGTGGGAATAAAAAGGGTGTGACATCAAAAGGATGTGTGGATTCTCTAAAGCTACTACTATAAGTCTTATCTTGTTGTTTAGTTGTATTATTTAGTTGATTTCTAATGAAAAATGGAAGTATATTATAAAATAATTATTACCTTACCATGTTACTAAAAAGACATGTTACTCATGCTTGAAAGTAGTTCTCTGGTAAAGTTAACACAGTAATAATTTAATAAATACATATAATAAGAATTTCTAAGGATTTCACTAGAAAGACATGTTACCCATGCCTGAAGGTAGGTGAATTCTCATAAATTTCAAGGTTTCTTGAACTCACATTAGTTATGGAGCTATAAAGACATGTTACCCATGCTTGAAGGCACTTCTCTATCTAATGGCCAAGTCTCCTTATAAATAAATTGTGTTGTTAATAAATTGCATCCTTGTATGTCATTACCTAGTGAAAATATTTCTTGCAATTTTGATAGTCTTGGGATTGTTAGTTTTGGAATGAAAAATGTGATGTCACTGGTAAGTGGTATGGACTTGGTTTATATCTTGGACAGAAACGCTAATGATCATTTTAACCATGCATTACACATAAAATTCATTAAGCCTATGGTAAGATACCTCACATTCTCTTTTTTGCAATCCCTACTACTACCATTTCACTTAACTATTATATATATAATCATAATTTAATAGTTTTGTATAATATAGTGTTATTTTCTAATTGAGGCAATACTAATGTGTGTATTTTGGAAGATAGATATGACTGACATTCAACTCTTGGAGTGCCTACAAACACTTGTAGGTATGGTTATACAAGGGCATTAAGGGCAGAAGCCTGCTTGGGAATAACTCACTTGTATAACTCTTGTGTCTCATACTTGATGACCAATTCCACATCATCTTGTACCTCCAGAATACTTAAACGATTAGTGTTATTTCCCTACGTATTCGTATTCATTCATACATTTAGCAACTTTGATCAACCATTTCCTAAAAGGCTTAACTGACTACCTTATCTAAAATCATTCTTTCATATCACTTTGATAATAAATTCTTATATTTTAAGAATCGCCTATGATCCAAAACCATTTAGACTATTTATATACCTTCCAAACTATTCATTTTATCTAATTTTTCCATCAGAAACTATAAAAACTTTTGAAAATTTTAAGACTAATATCATAGATATGATATATGAGCCCCTACAATATCACATCCATGATGTTGTGTTTAGGATATATCTCTTAAAATCTATATATATGCACAAACCATTAGCAAAATTTTTCATTTCCTCAGTTCATGTTGTTTCTCTAACCTCCAAACTTTAGAGCACCATATCTTCCTCACCACATGTTCAATTTGAATCAATCTTATTCCCTTTTGCTTATAGAGTGACAAACCTAGTCATGGGGGAGAGTACTACATGTAGTTTTTGTGAATTGCATCAAATTTTTCTAACACTTGGAAGAACAAAGTAAGGGTAAGAACAATAACAGATGATTACATTCTAATCCAACATAAGCTAATAAAACTAATGATTCCTCTCAAATAAATCATTTGAATACGTTTTAAATAAGCAATTAAATATTATGATTGGTCATTCAACATAAATTTATTTGTAATTGATGAGATGCGACATGCATGCGCCGTGATAT
>MNCI01036336.1:286825-298227 GCA_015680685.1 Gnetum montanum | reverse complement strand
TTCCTCCTGGTAGCATAGAAGATAAGCCGAAAATACCAAAAAAATCACATACCTCAGACTTGCTTAACCATACACCGTGACACATACAAGCAAGCCTGGGAAGACAACGAACGATTAACCCCAAGTGTTTCTTGTGGCGTTAAGGCATTTAGTTTGCGGAGTTCGACCGGATCGCACGTACACGCTCGTATTCGTATGGTTGAGTGTAGGGATACCTCGCCACTCATCAGTAATCATTAGAAATTATTCAATTAAGGGTTTTTCTTCTCTAAATATTTTATCCAAGTTACAAATTTTTCTAACTCTACAATCTCAATTAAAACTAAAATTAATAATAAAGAATGATTTTGATCAAAATGAAAAGACTCGAGGAATAGTTATGAGTTGTTAAAGATTTTTCTAAATTCTTTGGGTAATCTTAAAATTCTTCATGATTGTAGATGTTTCCAAGAGACTTGAAGTAAAAGGACCATCACAAGGGAGAAAAAACCCAAAGGAAGAGGCAGAGGATGAACTAGAGAACAAACTCCTCCTGCAAAGTAAGAGGCTCATTCTTATAGCATTCATCAGCCCACATCTGTGATAGGGCAATCTATGCAGGTAGAAGCTGATGCACCACCTCTTCAGAACAAGGATAACATCTCACACTCTCGAATGAGTGTTTACAACTAATTCAAGAGAAGTCCATCATGTCCACTACATAGTAGAGTTGAATTTTGGATTGTTTATGGATTTTTCACCTACTAAAGTCTACGAGCAGCTACAAACCTCTTTCCTGTGATCCATCATTTCAAGCAATGGTAAATGGTACTTGGGAGAAGTTTATCAATTTTGGAAGAATAAATAAGATGATGCTACCATGAAAGTTGAGGGAGTCATAGCATCATATTCAGGAGAGGCAATAGCAAAGGTACTAAATATTCTAAATGTCAGAGCCAATATAGCTCAAATATCTACAAGGTCCAACATAGATGTAAGTAACTTGTGGCGACAAAGGGCCTATGACACCATTGAAAAGGAATATAGTGGATTGTCCACAATTGAGAAAATCTATTTCAAGATTGGAACATACCATATATTCCCAACAAAAAGGCTTAATCGAATTTCTAGCTATGTTGCCAAAGGAAGCACCATCCTGATGGGGAAATTCCAAGCCAACATTGCCCATTTGCTATTTTTAGAGATACAAAGGAGATTTAAGAAGAAGAAGATAGGAAAACCCATTTTACCTTTTCTACACCTCATTAAAACAGTGTGCCAACAAGCTAGAATTTTAGGCTATACCAATGATGTTCTCCACAAAGTTGAAAATGCTTCATATGCTAAAATTTCCAAGTTAGTGCCACCAAAGAATGGTCAAGTTGAGAAACCATTTGACATTGAGGCTATAGGTAGATCTACACTAGTGGCAAACATTCCAACCATAGGAACAAAACAAGCAGGACCTAGTGCGTTGATGTCAACTGCAAATAGACTAGGACAAAGTGCTTCACTGACACAAACGGACTACAAACCCTTAATGAGCCACTTACAATAGATAGTTAAAATAATTAGTTGGGAAAGTAGGGAAGTCTCAATCATGTACAAAGTAGGAGAAAATTCCAATAGGCCTACCAAATCAATAGGACTCGTAAGTAATCAAATCTCTTTACAAGTAAGAGAAGATGATGATTGGACACTAGATTTTGGGAAACACTACATCCTTCCAAGTGATGTTAAGCTGGAGAATGAGCCACAATAGTGGTGATGTAACATTAGGATGAAGTAAGAGCCATAGAGGTTACAATAGATCATATCAAAGAATCCTTTAATATTTTGATTGTGTCATCGGCTAATATTACTAGAACCAAAGATGTAGAAACCATAGTAAGAATATCAATGGTTCTTGCAGAGCATGAAGATATGTTGGAAAGGCTGCTGCAAACATGAAAAATCATGTAGAACCTTTTTGATATTCTTGGTGATATTACTACAGTCCAGTTTGAGTTGATTTCAACAAAAGGAAAACTGGTCATAATGGAAACTACGATGCAACATGCAAAAAGTGAAGTGCAAAGGTTACAAGAGGAATTAGCCATAAAAGCTGAAAGACAAGATCCTACATGACACATTGCCCCTAACTAGTTAGAACAATTTAGACATGAGCAAACTAGCCAACTGATGACCAAATACACACAAAAAGAGATGGAAAAGGAGAAGGCATTATGGAATGCTTCAATGGAAAATGTCCAAACATACATCCATGGTAATGCTATTATTGCATTAGAAAAAGAAAATATGAAGATTTTTGCTAAAAAATTGAGGTTGACAGACATCGATAAGCAAAAGCATGTGCTAGAAGAAAGTATTCATCAGTTAAGAGCACAAGTTGCCAAAGTCAACCTTGATATAAGACAATTGGGCCATGAGACAAGAACCCTATCAATGCAAGAAGTCCACATTGTGTAATAGAAATTAGCAATTGAGATCAAAGTATGACAAAATAAGGTCAAGAAACATGAATGGCTAAAAGAACACTTTAGAGACCAAATGAGTACGTAGAAGAAAATCAATGAAAAAGAGATCCAGATGGCCAAGGCTAGAATCAACTCCATTACAACATAAACATCTGATTGGCAACCCATCTTGGATAGCTTTTTCCACATCTAGCAAGCTAAAGTAAAGAATAAAGACTACAGATTAAGGATGTGAGAGAATACATAGAGTTAGCAAATCTCAAGTATGCTAACTTGGCCATGTTAATAAGAGGTAGACCAAAAACAGAACTAAAGCAACAAGTGACTACTATATACTTAATGTATGAAAATAAGTTTGTGAGGAGGAAAGATGCACAATATAAACTTCACATAGCAAACTTTGAACTACAAATAGTCAAGGCTAGTTACTAGTATCAAAAAGATGTAGCAACAAACTTGACCAAGAGGATGATAGACTATTAAGAACTAAAGAAAGTGGCTAGAGCCTTTAAAAAAGAAAGAATGTAATTTGTAGCATGGTACATCAAGGCAAACAAAATATTTTTATAACTACCATGTCCTTGGGAAGTATTGACTCCAGCCAATACTATTGAATTTACATGGATGGTATGCAACCCCAGATCAAACAAAGAGAAACTTAGAGCATTGCTAAGTAGATATCAATTCTAGAAGCCTAACAACAAGGAGAAGAAGCTAATGGATGAGCCACCACCACCTAGAACATAAACAAACTACATCAAGCTTTATTTTGTTTTGTTATTGTAACCCTAGTCTATGTAACCCTACAAGTTTGTAAGAAATTCTTTTCTCTTTTTGTTTGAACTTAAGGATGAGTTTTCAGTTAGTCATGGAGGTATGATGAAACATCTTGTACATAAGGACTACAATATCATATCCCTACATACGTCATTGTAGATACAATGGAGTAGGGCATCGTCATGCCTATACATACCAATCCACAATTGTATTTAAGTAACAAGTTTTTGCCAACACTTAGCGAAATTCTTGTAGTTTGTTTTCGTAATGTTAGAGTTAGAGTGAATGCCTGTGGTGTGGTGAATTACAATTGTATAGAATCTTTATTCGAGTAGTTTATTCCTAAACATAATTCATGAATAGTAATAAAGATCAAGATTGTTCTTCATCATTGCAACATATCACTTAGCATAGATTCTATCATATTTACTTTTATTCAATCATTTACTTTTACTGAATCATTTATTATTTCAATGTCTATTAGTAAAGTAGAATAAGTATGATTGGTTTTAAGCATAAAGTGTAATTGTTTAATAACCCAGTAGTGACTTTGCTTTATTTACTCAATAGTAAAGTTACTTGGTAGTACCAGTAACAATTACATTAACCCAAAACATGTGTAGAAAACCAAGAATGAATACTTATCACCATATGATAGAATAGATTTACATTTCCATTGTACTTAGAAATAGAAGTTACATTTGTTTCATCATGTTTACACTTAGCACTATTAAGAGCCAACAACATCAATTCGTCCTCACTAAGAGTTAAACCATACGTTTTGCACCTTGCTAACTCTAAGTGGGAAAACAATGATCATAAACTTAACATCAACTCACTTGTGTACTTATATTGCCCATTCGTGGATTATGATATGGTCATGCATGAATACTTGTGATTTATATAGTTGAGTGTTGGAATACCCAACCACTCATCAAATAGCAACAAAAGCTAAAAGGTTCCCATCCTTGAGCCTCCAAAAAAAAAAAAATTTAATACTATAAAAAATAAATTAATTTTCAACTTTCATTGAAAGCTTTTTTGCTTGAAGTTGTAGCTGAAAAATGATATCTTTAAGAATATGGTATTTGACTCCTAAAGAGAGATCATAGTTATGCTTTTGCTACTAAAAAATAATTGCACACTGAAGCTTCCAAATAGAATAGAGAACAAATGATTGAAGACATTTCCAAATTTAAAGAAAGAAAATACACAAAGTAAGTTAATCACCAAGAATGACTTCATTAATGCTTAGTTGAAAGTTGTTACAAATTCTAGATGTCTATTTCCAAGCATGCTTAGCAACAAGACACTCAAAAAAAAAAAAAAAAACATGAGAAAATGACTCTTCACTTGCACAAAGAAGATTTTGAGGAGAAACATTTCTCATATGGTTAAGTCAAGTATTGATAGAAAGACCTTGATAAATAAGACACCATAAAAAATTACAAATGGTATGCACATTGGTTTAGATGAAAGATTCATTATGATATTACATGTAATTAATTGATCAACCTCATGTTGCCTTAACAAGTGATTATCAAGTCTTATTCTCTATTTGAAATTATTTAGTAGAATTTATCTCATTGGGCTTAATGTTTATGAATAGGCATTGGTGCCTAAATGTTAGTATATTTTGCTTTCTTTCAAAGTTGTAGAAAGTGTTCATGAGCTTAAAGGCATAGTCCACTCTTACATCTCTTAGAAGTAGTCTTGAATCCTTAGTGTTGAATAGTATGTAGGGCTTTCCTATCATAATGATATATATAGTAGTCATTAAAGTAGCCATTTATTTAGGTGATATATTTAGTCATTAGAATCAAACCTAATTACATGCAATATGAAATGAAATGAAGCTTTATTATGTTCAAAGACCCATAGGATGAAAAATAAACTTTACAAATTAACAAAGTATCAATGGAAGAACAACAAATCATAAAAGTTTTTTGCATGATTGACTAAGAAATAAACATATTCTAAATAGAATAGAATAAACACTCTACAGATAGCACCTTGAGCTCCATGCCATGCTTACGTCGTGGACGACACAAGGTCACTAGCTACATGCATAAGCATGATTTCGTGAGATCCTCTGAACCAATAGCGGCTATGATTGCTAAAGTGATTCTACTGTTCTTTATTTGTTATAAAGAAAAGTCAATTCCACAGGGTATCCATAATTTCGGAATAATAGATCGGAGGAAAGTTACTGGCTAGTTGCAGTTAACCATGAGTCGTCACCGGTAAGGTGATTGCACAGTTTTTCTTTTTACTTATTAAAATAAAATGATTCTACAGTGTATCTATAATTAGGAGCAGGGAGTAAGGTGTTTGATTCTCAAGTTAACACAGGGGTTCGAACGAGGTTCAAACTGGGAAAAAAAAAAGGTTATGATCACTCAGGTAAAGTCTATTTCTGAGAATCAAAGTCTAACAAATCCATGATATATGCATTCTATGAATTTGAAAAATCTTTGGAGGTACACAGATTACAAGGATCAGTCTTAACAAATATATACAACAAAGACTAGTACGACAGAAATCACTGGGTATGCATACAGAAATCTATCTGCAAGTCTATATAAATGTTGGATTATTTGAAGACTGCACTTATTAATCTTATAAACCAGAGGAACCATGCTCTATCTATAATCAGAATTGAACTAGAAATAAAAATTCTCCTATCAACCTCTTACAAGTAGACTGGTAACAGAAATGATGAATATTCATCAAAACTATGGCGTTCTAGAGTGATACAATCTGAAGCATTTGGACAATACTTTTCATGTCAGGCCTGGCTTGGGGAGCTGATTTTGTGCACTGCAATGCAATCTTTAGCACCGCCATCATCTCTTTCCGTATTTCAAAGGAGTAAGTGCTGATCCTGGAATCAAGGATTTGCTCCCATGGTTCATCCCGGGATGGAGCTTCCTTCACCCAGGTAGCCAAATCTTTGCCTTTCACAATAGGAGGTTGCCCTGTCAACAACTCCAACAATACAACTCCAAAACTATAGACATTGCTTGCCTTTGTGACCGTCATTGTATATGCATACTCTGTGTTCAAACGAAAAAAGAAAAACATCATGAACATGTTATAGCTGTACACAGTAACTCTTCCTCCTCTTTAATAAAAATTTTAAACTGTGAAACACTCTACCTGGAGGAATGTATCCGGCTGTGGCAGAGAGAGAATTATACTCAGAATTGTCACCTATTTGGCAGAGTTCGATGTCACCTATCTGAGGCTGTCCAGAAGAGCTCAGAAAGATATTCTTGGTAGAGAAGTCCAGGTGAATGAGAGGGGGGAAACAGCTATGCAGATAAACCAGACCACGGGCAACTCTTAGTGCAATATCATAACGAGAAATCCAATCCACGGCATTCAGACTTCCTCTCACGAATTCTGCAATGTTTGCTTTATACTGCTCCTGATATATGAGAAGAACACTGTCAACCCCAATAGCATAAGCCAGGGGTTTCATAATATTAGGATGTTGGTACTTGGCGATTTCTTGGATGGATGATTGAAACACATTAAGGCCTCCAGCTTTGAAAACCCTGTCCACCCATTTGAGTTTCTTGACTGTGTACACAGTTGCAGAAGGCATGGTAACTCTGTAATAATCATTAAGCTTTTGTTTGAAAATGAGATTTTGTGGATTTAGGGTATCCTTCAGTGCGCTCTCAAAATCTATACTCTCCCTTTGAATGCTATCCGACAGTGGAAGAAGGAAATATCCCTGGATAGTTGGGGGATCCACCTGTACTGTTTCCACTCTTTTCGGTACATAGTACTTGCAAACCACCACTGATATTCCCAGTACAATCAGGCCCATTCCAGCTCCTGTCAATGTAACAGCTATGAATAACCTAGTTGCAAATCCACTGCTATTTCCGTTAGCACCTCCTGCACCCTTTCCATCATCTGGATTCTTCTTAACGATATAGGTTCCATTAATGTTGACTGAAGTTAAGTGATTGAAGGCTGGAAGATCTCCCCAGAGCCCATTATTTGAAACATCAAATTCTACTAGACTCCCCATAGAACTCAGCGCCGCAGATATCTTTCCAGAAAGTTTGTTGTTGGAAAGATCTAAAAACACTAGATTTACCAATGACGAAAGTTCAGCTGGAATGTTTCCTTCTAGATTATTGTGACCGAGATTCAATGAAACCTGAAGGTGATGAAATTTGCCGATTTCTATTGGGATTGCTCCATTCAGATGGTTGCTTGCCAGATCCAGTTCTAGCAACTGGTTTCCATCGGGAACAGTGGCAGGAATAGGTCCGGTCAGGTTATTGTTTCCAAGGCGCAAGAACAGCAGGTTTGTCTGAAAAATTTTCTCCGGAATCCTGCCAGACAGCTGATTATGGCTCAAATCAAGCGTGAGCATTTCATCATTCACCAGGTTCTCTGGAATCTTTCCACTGAGATGATTGCTTGAGAGATTCAGTAACTGAAATTTATCCCCAATTTTTGGGGGAATACGACCCTCTATCTTATTTTTAGAAACATCAAGGAAGGAAAGACTAACACATTTCCTGAACTCGTTTGGAATAACGCCAACTAATTGGTTGACATTTGCTTGAAATGTTTGCAATTTAAGTAGAGCTCCAACCTGATTGCTGATACTCCCATTGAGCATATTCCAACCTAGCCTTATCCTCCGCAGATCCTTACATGCGTACAGGCTATCTGGAATGTTGCCTGTTATCTTGTTAGAACTCAAATCAATGCTCTGAAACTTCTTAGAATCGAATAATTTAGAAGGAATTGCACCCTCAAATTGATTGTAGCTGAGGTCCAAGAGAGACAAGTTCTGAAGAGCACCCAAACTCTCTGGTAGAGTACCATTAAGGTTGTTTGAATTGGCAGAAAGATACACCAGACTTGTAAGATTTACTATAGAAGGGGGGAGGTTGCCATGAAGCTTGTTTGCAGATAGAATGAGATAGGTAAGGTTTGTCAAGTTTTGAAAGATATCAGGGATAGTGCCATGCAGGTTATTCTGGCTTAGGTCCAGAACCTTGAGGTTTTTGTGTGAACCTATATCGGGGTCAATTTCTCCTGAAAAGTTGTTGAAGGACAAGGAAACCTCCTCTAACATGTTCAGCTCTCTGAATGTAGGAATTTCAGTAGAGAAAGCATTGTGAGACAGATTAAGACTGATAAGGTTTGTAAGTCCATAGGTGAGATATCCAAGGCTGCCATTCAATTTGTTGCGGGCCAAATCCAGATGCCGCAACGTGCCAAGAGAATTAAGAGACGACAGGTCTCCTTGAAAGGAATTGCAGCTAAGGTTGAGGTAAACAAGGCCCTGGCACTCGCTCAATTGCAGAGGCCCATTCAGGGAGTTATTGGACAGGTCAAGGCGCTGCAGGGATTGCAGCTTGCATATGGCCGTCCATGGAACTATCCCTTTCAATTGTCTCCCGCTCAGCTGAACTTCTGTCACATGGAATGATGAAGAATTACTCGCACACACAGAAGCATTCGTGTGCTCCGAAAAGAACCACGAGCATACGCTTGATGCATTCTTGTGCGTGGGAAAATTTGCAGAACCGTACATAAATGACGAGTATATTTCAGAAAGCACTTTAAAATCTTCATCACTAGGTCCTGCTGCTACTGGCTGTGCAATAAACCCTAGAGTTGCAGCGGACGAGACAAGAAAGAGAGAAGCCACAAAGAGCATGTACCTTGCGTCCATGGGGGCAGAGGCAGAGGCAACGGAAACGGTCATGGCAATGGCTGTGTCTGTGACTGAAATGCTTCTCTGCTGTGTCTGTGACTGAAATCCTAGAGAAGCAAAAGCAGGAGCAGGAGCTACTTCTGCTGCAAACGCGCTTTCCCAATCGACACTCCTCCCTCCGATAGCAGAAGACAAAAGACGACGACGACGATAACAAGATCAAGAATTTGAGTATCACAGCTGCCTCTGCTTCTGCCTCTTGTGTCTTCGTCTTCGTGTGCGTTTCCGTCTGCGTGTGTGGCGCGGCATCTTCGCGGCGACCGTCTGCAATTGCGATTGCAGAAAATTGGGGGCGCCCATTGACTTGACCCGGAATCAACCAAGTCAGTAGCCTGGCGTGTCTCTCTCTGTGTCTGCGTTGCCGTCGCGACTGCGCAAATAATCAGTGTTGTTGCACTTCAGTGTGGTCAAATGCAAGAATAGCAATTCCGTAAGTGCTGTGCCAATGCCGGTGTCAATGTGAATGCGAGTGCCTTGTGCGTTGCGTCAATTGATGAATGGCCTTGAGAGTGCCAGCGTTCGTGCTCGGGCTGCGAATTCTCCCGTGAAATAAGCGGAATTGTGGAAAGGACGGAAGCAACGAGAATGAGAAAGAGAAGGAAAAGGAGGAGCAGGAACAGGAGCAAGCCACTGTGCAGTGGTTGGATGTTTGAATTTTAGCCTCTGAAAAGTCCAGATTCTCTTACGTGTTGCCTTTTTTCCTGTTTTTCTAATAGCGTTGTGGACTTGGGCTGGTACTAGTCCAGTGGGAAATGGAATGGAATTTGAAGAAAAAATGCTTAGCAAATGAGGCATGAACGAATGACCCACTCCACTTATGAGCGACTGACGCGCCTCTGCACACAAGAATGGACGCGTATTCGCTATTCCTGTTCGTTTGTGGTAGTTATTTGCGGATGAAGGCATGGCGCTGGACCCCGGATCAAGACCAAGACGAAGACCAAGACCAGGAAAAACCAGGACAAGCAGGGGCGGGGGAATGAAGCAGCAAGTCAACAATTAATTTCAAGAGTTCAGTGGCTGTCTCTTTCTGCTGCTGCTGGTCTTTCTCCTTCTTGCTGGTGGCGATTTCGAAATCCTTTCTCTTTTGACTTTACCCATTGCCTTCCTCAAACTTTTCTTATAAAATTCCGGATCTTCTAATATTAATACTAAGGTTAATGGACTGAGGACCATAGGGCAACTTGGTTACATTCACGTCATTTTGACCGATGATAATTTCCATGAAATTCCACTTGCTTTTGAAAATATTCTTAATAGTTAGTCTCGTACATTCATGAACAACTCTAAATTTACAACATTCAAAATCACAAATATACTAATCCTAAATATTTTGTCTTCACCTTGTTTAAAACATATGTCTTCATAGGCACCAATCGTGAGAACGCAATGCATATGATGAATGATCAAAATTGAAGTGTTTTGATACCCTTTTTGCCCTTATTTTACTTTACAAATAAATAAATGTTCAAATTTTAATGGTAAATATAAATGTAATTTTAAAAATTTAAGTCAATAAATGAGGCATTTTTCCCTTGGTATGGTGAGATACCAAGTAGCGAGAGACATAATAAAAATATATATGCAAGGACTTTGGTGTTATGTGACAATAAACCTTCAACTACTTCCATAATAAGCTACCTTCAAGTACTTTAATAGGCTAGGACATGTTGATAGAATAAAGGTAACAAGATAGTCAGTATTAAATAATTCGTAATCTTAACAATAGAGTAACTTTTTTCAATAAAGCATAAATGGACATTTTCGAAACTTGGGTTTGAGTTCAGATTGGGTTTGTTGAGTTGAGGATTGAATTTGTTCTATCAGAAAATTCCATTTTTATCTTCCTCTCCTTTGTCATCGCACTCTCTGGAGCAGGGTCACTCCATTTTGCTTTAACCCTTCAAAATACACCAAATTCATATATTATGCAAGACAATTCAACATCTAGTAAACAAGAAAACTAGCAATCTTCTATTAATTCTAAAGAAAATAAAAAATATAGTGGAACCACAAATCCCACAAAACAATATTGCAAAGCATGAGGCTCTACAATCACACACATGATTAACCTTAATACAAGGCATAATCAAACTAAATCTCTCTTGCACATATAGGATTGAGATCCAAACACACACAGAGAGCTACAAAGGCCAATATCACACATAATTGACCGTAGAGATGAACACACTCTCATGCAATTTCTATTCTAACTATCTCATGCATTCATACTCTTACAAATCACATGCAAAATATAAAATCAATATTTATGAATTACGAGACCAAGAAAACTAAGGAAACCTTTCCCATAACCAACTTAGAGATTCTTACTTGTTTCCAATCTTGATCTCATCTTCCTCGACTATTTTCCATCTTGGAATTGCCACCTTAGGACTTTCCACCATCATAAGGGA
>MNCI01036336.1:273091-286712 GCA_015680685.1 Gnetum montanum | reverse complement strand
CCACTTATGAGCGACTGACGCGCCTCTGCACACAAGAATGGACGCGTATTCGCTATTCCTGTTCGTTTGTGGTAGTTATTTGCGGATGAAGGCATGGCGCTGGACCCCGGATCAAGACCAAGACGAAGACCAAGACCAGGAAAAACCAGGACAAGCAGGGGCGGGGGAATGAAGCAGCAAGTCAACAATTAATTTCAAGAGTTCAGTGGCTGTCTCTTTCTGCTGCTGCTGGTCTTTCTCCTTCTTGCTGGTGGCGATTTCGAAATCCTTTCTCTTTTGACTTTACCCATTGCCTTCCTCAAACTTTTCTTATAAAATTCCGGATCTTCTAATATTAATACTAAGGTTAATGGACTGAGGACCATAGGGCAACTTGGTTACATTCACGTCATTTTGACCGATGATAATTTCCATGAAATTCCACTTGCTTTTGAAAATATTCTTAATAGTTAGTCTCGTACATTCATGAACAACTCTAAATTTACAACATTCAAAATCACAAATATACTAATCCTAAATATTTTGTCTTCACCTTGTTTAAAACATATGTCTTCATAGGCACCAATCGTGAGAACGCAATGCATATGATGAATGATCAAAATTGAAGTGTTTTGATACCCTTTTTGCCCTTATTTTACTTTACAAATAAATAAATGTTCAAATTTTAATGGTAAATATAAATGTAATTTTAAAAATTTAAGTCAATAAATGAGGCATTTTTCCCTTGGTATGGTGAGATACCAAGTAGCGAGAGACATAATAAAAATATATATGCAAGGACTTTGGTGTTATGTGACAATAAACCTTCAACTACTTCCATAATAAGCTACCTTCAAGTACTTTAATAGGCTAGGACATGTTGATAGAATAAAGGTAACAAGATAGTCAGTATTAAATAATTCGTAATCTTAACAATAGAGTAACTTTTTTCAATAAAGCATAAATGGACATTTTCGAAACTTGGGTTTGAGTTCAGATTGGGTTTGTTGAGTTGAGGATTGAATTTGTTCTATCAGAAAATTCCATTTTTATCTTCCTCTCCTTTGTCATCGCACTCTCTGGAGCAGGGTCACTCCATTTTGCTTTAACCCTTCAAAATACACCAAATTCATATATTATGCAAGACAATTCAACATCTAGTAAACAAGAAAACTAGCAATCTTCTATTAATTCTAAAGAAAATAAAAAATATAGTGGAACCACAAATCCCACAAAACAATATTGCAAAGCATGAGGCTCTACAATCACACACATGATTAACCTTAATACAAGGCATAATCAAACTAAATCTCTCTTGCACATATAGGATTGAGATCCAAACACACACAGAGAGCTACAAAGGCCAATATCACACATAATTGACCGTAGAGATGAACACACTCTCATGCAATTTCTATTCTAANAGTTAAAGTAGTTAATTTACCAATCAATTATCTTTACTTCAATAGTTAGATTAAATAAATAAAACTATAAAATATAAATAAATATTATATGCATTGCCTTCCACTTAACCATACAAATGAGCCTACACAAGTGAGAGCTAAAAAGACAACGATCATATTTCCCCACGTTACTATCTTTGTCTATAGGCACATTTAGGTGTTAAGTCCAAGGAACTCAACCAGATCACTAGTGCATGCTTGTGATTCATATGGTTGGGTGGAACTTCTCATAAGTATGGTGTAGGGACACCTCTTTTGAACCCTTTTCTGCCCTACAGGAGGAAGATTGACAATTTTGGAAAGCTAGGAAAATGTCTTGGTAACCTAGGAAACATCTTGCTCAAGTGTGGAGAAGGCACAGGAGATGTCCCAAATGCCTAGGGNTGGGGAAATATGATCGTTGTCTTTTTAGCTCTCACTTGTGTAGGCTCATTTGTATGGTTAAGTGGAAGGCAATGCATATAATATTTATTTATATTTTATAGTTTTATTTATTTAATCTAACTATTGAAGTAAAGATAATTGATTGGTAAAATAACTACTTTAACTATCTAATGGTTCATAAGCTAACTAACCTAATATAAGCATCCAAGCCTACTTTTTGTACACATTCTGAACTCACATCAATGCTACTAGGTAATCAAGTGTCTATTGCTAGGCATACCAAATAGCCACTACTAGGATTACTAAGCATTAAATGGTATATTTAAAGTGTTCATACTTACGTGTTCATTATTAAGTGCATTAATTAACTATGGACAAGAATGTAAATTGCATTAATAATAATGTGCATGAAATAAACATTAATCTATTTTAAGTGTTATAAGGAGTATCAAGAATCTCATCTTTATTGTTGTTACATCAATGTGTTCAAGTACAATGATGCTCAAATATAATCTCCTTGTAATTTCTTGGTTAGTTACTTTAGCTTGATCATTTGCTTGAGGATGATATGGTACGGTCAATTTATGGTTTACCCCAAGTTGCTACATTAGCTTCTTAAATATAGCATCGGAAAAATGAGTTTCATTGTCTAAGATAAGCATCCTTGGTACTCTGAATCAATTTACCACGTGTTGTTGGACAAATTTTGTAGTTTTTTTAGTTGTACAATCTTTAACTGCAACTGTCTGTACCCACTTTGTACAATAATCCATAGTTACTATGATATAAGCTTTTTCATTCAACATTAGCATAATGGATCCCATGAAGTCAAATCCACAAATATCAAATGGTTCTAACGACTGGATCCATTGTTGTGGCCCTTTATTTTTGGTCATTATTTCTCCATCTTGCTAACACCTTTCACAAGATTAAGTGAAATTATGGGCATCCCAGAATACGGTAGGCCAAAAGTAGCCTTTCATCATTAGTTTAAGTGTTGTCCTACACCCAGCGTAATGATCACCACATGGCCCTTTGTGTGCATCTTGTAGGATCCTTTGTTGATTGCATTTCAATACACACCATCAAACTAGTTCATCAACACAAATCTTGTAAAGATTCCCATTAATCTCTATATATCTCTTGACTTTATGAAGGAATTGTTCTCTTTGATTCCTACTCCACTTAATAGGAAGCTCTTGTGTGGTTAAGTAGGTTATGTAATCAGTAGTCCATGGCTTCTCTATTGATTTAACAACCCTTATTGCCTTTGTGAATAGATTTTCATCAAGAAATTGATCTAACAACGGTTCTTCTTGGTTCTACAATTCTCATATCAGCCTCGACAAGTGATCTATTACTACATTTTTTGTACCTTTGTTATCAATCATGGTAATGTCAAACTCTTGTAATATGATGAGCCATCTAATCACCCTAGAACTAATTGTTGGTTTATTCATTAAAAATCTTATTACACTATGATCTGTATGGACATAAATTAAATACTCGAGCATATAGTGTCTGAACTTTCCTAGAGCATACACCACTGCCATCAGTTCCTTTTCAATGATGGTGTAATTTAGCTATGCCTTAGTGATGCTTTTGCTAGAACAATGGATGTAATATGTCCTTTTTTGGTCATCTAGCTACATTAGTATGGCACCCAGTGCATAATTTGAAGCATCTATCATGATGTGGAAAGGCATAGATCAATGTAGAGCTCGAAGGATTAGTGTTTCAATCAACCTCTATTTTAAAGCCTCAAATACATTTTCACATGATTTTTTCCACTAAAATGGTGCATCTTTCTTGGTTAGCTCTACCAATAATTTTGCTATTTTAAAGAAATTTTCTATAAACCTTCTGTAATATCCCATGTGGCCTAGAAATGATCTAACATATTTGACAGTTTGTGGCCTCTAAGTGATGTTCTATATAGCTATGATCTTCTCTAGATCTATCTCAATTCCTTTTTGTAAGACTTTGTGTCCTAAAATGATCCCACCTTGGACCATTAAATGGATTTTCTACCAATTGAGCTTTAGATTTGTCTCTACACATATTTTTAGTACTTTCTCTTGAGGATCATTGAACTTAGAAAGTGGGGATGAATAAGTTTTTTAAAAAATTAATTCGCCAATGCACACACCAAATTTAATGTGGTTCCCCAACTTGGGTAGTCCACACTTGGAGGGTAGTTCGCTAGCACACCTCCAAACTTTGTTGCTTTGAAATGTGGTTTGAAGGGTACCACATCTTGTATAGGCTCTAAACTCTGCATTGGAATGATTCAATGCCACAAATCCACTCAACCTCTCAAGGCCTCAACAAGCTTAGACAAGTGATTTTTAGGATCCCACAACTTGAGCTTCACTCTCGAGTGTTGTGGCGCTACACCAACACTCAATCTCATAGGATCCCAATAAGCTCAAGCAAGATGCCTTCTTGCAAGAAGCACAGCAACCCCACAGGGTAACAAAAGAGAACAAAGAATTATAAGGAGATGATACAACTAATTTTGTTGATCCTTGTACATTGAGGTACAACTCACTTTCACCACTTACAATAGACAAAAGATAGTACAATGAGGAATAATAAAAAGAGAATGATGATTACAATGATTTCTTGATAATGACACATGAAAGTACACAATGCTTGCACATGTCCCAATGGGATGAAGTCTTCTTATAGCCAATATGTTTTCAAAAACACCTTGGAATTTGTGCAATGACTATTTGAATAGTTATTGGAGATGTCTTCTTTGAGGCTAAGATGTCTTTCTACATCAGACCTTCATTTAGGAGAGATGTCTTCTCTATTGGAAAGACATCTCAGCAAAGATGTCTTCATGAAGACCTCTTTCTTACTAGAAAGATATCTAATATTTTTCAAAGATGTCTTCGTTTGAGCAACCTTCAATTCGGCCAAAACATTTATTGTTTTCTGGAGACGTCTTTATGATTTTCCTTCACTTCAACTAAGATGTCTATTATTTCATGGAGACATCTTTCTTTAGTTTCCTTGCACTTGAAATCTTCATTGCTTATCCTTACTCTCTAACTTCTACATGCTTCGCAAGTTCTTGATGATGTCAACTTTGCTTATGAGTCCTTGAGTCCTTTGCTCTTACTCATTTTACCCAAATCCAAGTTCTTGCCAAAGCTCTATGAAGTCCTTGTCCATAATCTTGTCTAGTAGGCACAACACCACACTAACAACCTTATTCTCCATCTTTCTTAACATTTTGACATACAAAAAGGTCAATAGCTCTTAATGATCTCATTCTTATTTGAAGTCTAACCCATAGGTTGAAACATCATCTATAAATACCTCCATACCATTACCTATTTGTTTTTGGAAGATTCTTAGCACTAGTCTTTGAAAGGTAGTAGGTGCATTGCAAAGATCAAAAGCTATTTGCTTGTAGGTGAACATTTCTCATGGACTAGTGAACATCATCTTTTCTTGGTCTTTTGGTGCAATGCAGATCTAGTTGTATCTATTATATCCATCAAGAAAACTATAGTACAGGTGTCCTATAATAATATCCAAGACTTGGTAAACAAATGATAAATAAAAATGATCTTTGAACATTACAAAGTTCAATAACCAGAAATCGATGCACACTCTCCACTTTCCACCCTTCTTTGAAATAATAACCAAAGGACTAACCTATTTTTTGTCTGCAATGGAGTAGATGGATCTAACTTTTAATAATTTCTCCAATTCTTGCTTTATTACCTTCTTAAGCTTAGGATTTAGTCTTCTCTGTGGTTGGCATCATGGCTTAAAAGCTAGATTTGTGTATATCTAGTGTTGACAAATGCATTGATCAATGCGAGTTATTTCATTGTAATACCATGCAGATGCTGATGGTCATTTATTAACCACTTCCATTAATTTTGTTTTTTGGTCTTTTCTAGGTTGGCATTGATGATTATTGGCTTCTTGTTGTTTATAAAAACATATTCTAGTGTTGATGGTAGGGCCTTTAATTCTAATGATTCTAGTTCAAATGTATCTAGGATCTCAAGTTGTCCCCATTCAATTTCTTCCTCTTGGCATGAATGTGGATATGGATGCCTTCTTCTCAACTATTATAGCTTATCTATTTCTTCTATGTAGGTGCTTATAATCTGAGTTGTTGATTCTATGTATATTTTGGATTCTATTTTTTCATTAGTAACCAACAACTAGGTGCCTTCTTATTTAGTGGCTTTCACATATAGGCATCTTTGCACACACATTTCTTCAACACGTCTTTTACATGTTATGTTGCTCTCTTATTTAATTGCTCATATTTTCTACACATAATTGCACCTATTATCACTGTATGCAATACATGGAACTTTTTGTCATTGAATGATTCCAGCTTCATCCTCCTTGAAAATTTCCAAGGACAAATATCTAATTCCAAGCTTAGTGTCCATAGTTCTAAGCCAAGCTCTTCCCATGATAATAGGGAAATCTCCCTTGTTTTTCCCCACATGAATGACCAAAAAATCACTAGGATAAGACCAACCACAAATAGTAGTGATGACGTTGTCTACAAGTCTAGCTAAATATTACTTTTCTTTAACGGTGAAAGATTCCAAGCCTTGTACATGTCTTGTGATATCAAGTTCATCCCTGACCTAGAATCAAGGAAAGCTTTGCATGGTTTATTACCTACAATTTGAAGGTACACCAAGGGACTTCTTGGGTCTGTTCTTTTTTAGGGAAGTGCTCTTGCCTTTATCCAGTGTGTGATGGTCTAAGTGAGCATGACAATTGTTAGATTTGCATCAGTAGAGGATGGAAGCTTAGTATTTCTTGGAGGAGTTTGTGTGGACAAGGTTGAGGTAGATGGGGCCCCTATCCTTCAAACCTTTTTTGGACTTGTTCGAAAAAATGGTCATTTCTAGATTGTGACTCATTCATGATTATTTTCTCCTACATGTTAACTACCCTTGTTGCATTCTTTTACTATAGTTGTGATGGAAACTTCCCTTGCATTGCAAGTGGTGGCATAAGTGGTAAAGGAATAGAAGGTTGACTTAATGGACCAACATCTAGTTGATGTATGTATGGATTAGAATCCATCCTTAGAGTCGTAGATCTATAATACTCAGGTGGATAATATTGAGAATTTTGAATTGCCGCATTCCTTAGAGATATTGGAGGGTACACATAATATCCATAAGGATCTATTTATTGATATGGATATTGCTACCTTGGTGGTGGCATTGCCCATGCTTGTGGTTGTTTCCACTATTGTTGGTAGTGCTTCTATGGTTGTGGATAAACTCCAATTGGGTAACAAGCTAGTTGGAATGACTATTTGTAGTTACCTTGAGGGTAAGGTAACTATTTTTGGCATATGCTTTTTGATGAATCTTGGATTGAGCACATATGCCATTGATTCTTACAAGTGGGCTATCATAGGATAGCATGCCTTAAGATGGTTGTATTAGCATACTTTGTACCCTTCCTCATCTTCTAAGCTTAAATTAGTACCTTCTTCCAATAAAGCAACTTTTCCTTTTTGTTTCTAACTTTAACATTCATAGTCTCTTTTCTTTTTCTTTGTCTTGTCCTTATTGAAGGCCTGTTTAGTTCTTTCTTTTATGATTTTCAAAGCTATAGCAAAATTTTCATCCACTAAGTCCTGTATCATTTCTATCTTAGTCACTATATCATTGACAGATTTTTGAATCAATAGAGTTTTCCTCTGCATCATTTCTTTCAAGATTTCTTCCTCTTGCTTGTCACATATTCATACATCTCTTTTTTTGATAGATGGGTCTTGATTATATTCTTCAGCTAATTCTCTCTTTTTCAAGTCACCTTCCTCCTTTGCCACTTGGTTTATTAACCTCTAGATTTGATGGGCAATCATTTTTGATAGTCTATCTTTGGAATAGACCCCAAGGGTTTCTTTGGTTTTATTGCTCAACCCATCAACAATGTGCCTAAGTTGCTTCCTTTGGGGAAATCCATGGCCTAGGGATCTATGCAAAAGAGAGTAGTATTTACCCATTTCTGCATTAAGGGATTCATGTATCCCTTACTTTCATCCCTAGATTTTTTTTCTAAGATTGGACATCCTTGAGTAATTTTGATATTTGTTATTGAAGAGTTCAAGCATGGGATTCCACCTTTTGATTAATTCAAATTCCATGATCTATACTAGCTCTCTACCACTTTGATGAGTATCCTAGGAAACAACTTGAGCTTTTGCTAATCACTTTTGATATTTTGCAAGCCATCATGAAATGCTTGAAGGTGATGTTTCAAATCTACATTGTACCTACCTTAGAATTTAGAAATATTATTCATATTGAGTCACTTGATGTGACTATCCCTCACATGCCTAGTTGAAATATATACTACTTCCCTAATGTTGATCATGCTATGAGTGGCCAGAAGGGGCTCTTCATGGTTATTAGATTCATATGATCTATTGTAGTGATGTTTCCTTTGGTACTCATATCGCTCCCTCTCTTCACATCTATTCTTGTCTCTTCATGCTTCATACTCATCATTTTCTTCATCAAGATGCCTTAATGTCTCTCCATATCATGATCTTTGATGCTTCATGCCCTTCTATGACATCCTGTCCCTAGATGTCATGGCAGACATCAAATATATGATATATTAGACATTATGCGCACAAAGAAAATATATCAAATGTGAAATATATGTGATATTTGACATAATGTATAAAGGAAATATTGGGAAAAATGCAGAAAAAGGAAGAAAATAATGCTTTATTAATATGGAATAGCATATCTAGATCATGCTATGAGAGTGTTCCTTGGGGTTTTCTTCCTTTGGCATCTATCCCTTAGAGGCAATCTAGCACTGCCATCATAGTTAGGCCTATAACTCAGCTAGAAGGAATGGCCGGTCCACTTCCTATCTCGCTTCACCTGGCTTTCCGTGACTTGCTTGTACTAGCTCCACCACTCCATGCTGGCATGACCTCTAACCCCTAGTATAAATGCCTTAGGTCAAACCCCCAATGGTTACCTTAAAAGGCACATTTGTTATTACAACATGCCCTTTCAGGTCTCAATTACAACTACCCTTTTGAGTCTTGTTAAGATGACAATAATACTTATTATGAAGAGACACCATCTTCATTAGGCAGCAGCATCATTTGGGAATGGGTATGTGACAATCTTACCCCCCCAGGTTTCAATCATCCTCGAACAAGTCCATGTTATCTATGTTTTTCCAACTCCAATGCTTTCTTTCATGATCTTGTGCTCAAATAATTTGATTTCTCCTTTGAACTTGAAGTTATTTCTTGCTTATTCTGCAAACAAAATAAAGGTGAGGAAAATTATATGTAAAGTTAAATATTACTTGCTTGATACTTACTTCATTTTCGAAGAAAATGACAAAAGATGAATTAAAGATTTATTAACCACCAATCACCCATCCTAACTAGGATCACACAAAGTGCAACTTGGATCTGGTTACCCAAGTGAAGGCAGGGCAAATTCTTTATTGCCTATTTTTGTTATCATAGATATTTTACTTATCTAATTGAAATATAAATTAAACAATGAATAAAATAATAATATCAATTAAATAAAAGTAAGAGTGAGATACTTCTTGATCTTGATCAACCTTATGAATTGATGGAAGTAATTGTAATTCTACCATAAGTGGTATGTGATCAGATGATCTTGTTTGGGATGGCAAGGCTTGATCTTGATTCTTCTCAAATTCTTCTTTATAAATTAATTCTAGTAACTTGGTAACTTGAAAGAATTGGGCATTGCACCAAATATAATCCAAAGTCTCAATGAAGAATGTTGTTGACCCACCTGAATTAATCATTACAAAGTAATTGGTAAACTATGGTTCTTGATGAGTGCTATCCATCAAAGTCATTTGTTCTTGAATTCTAGAATCTGATTTATCTATTGAAGATTCAAAATAAGCAAAATATGCACTGGCTAATGGAATTTCATGCTGAATTAATGGAAACATCTTCTTCAAGTCAGGTTCATCTTTTGAAGTGTTCTTTATAGATCCATATTTTAAGAATTGATAAACACTACTTCCAACCTTTTCATTGAAGTCTCCACAAAGAATAAATGGAACTGAATTAGTATAACTTGGTAATAACTTATTCTTGAAACTTTCTTCTATTTGCTTAATCAAATATGCTTCTTGACATAGTTTGACATCGAAACATGTTGGTTTGGCCATTAAATGTGTGTTAACCACACATACATATATTCCTGATAATTGGATTTTTAAAATTACTACCAAGGCTATGTGATTTTTCTAAAATCTTGACTGTTCTTTCTTGTCCATTGCTTGAAGTTCTAGAATTTCAAAAATCATATTTTCTAAACTCCATTCAAATCTTTGTACCAATTCAAACTTGGCTTCTTTATAAAAGATCGCACAACCATCCATGTTGTGATTTCTATAGTATGCTAAAAATTTCATACTTTCATCACTACCTAGAAATAATGTCATGGGGGATACTTCCGATAAATAGAAGATTTTCAAGTAGAACAATTTGAAATATTGTTAATTTTCTTCTATAAATTGTGAGCTGATCTACTAAGGCATAATTGGTAAAGGATCCTTGAATGAAAATCCAAGCATTGTTTCACAACATACAAACAACAAAACCATCATATCAAAATATCAAATTATGGATTCCTTGAGGCACTCAAGACAAAGACTCCTCATAAGATCAATGGGTTTAAGAATAAGCACATGATAGAAATAACACATTATAAAAAGAAGTACCGATCCCATACATTGCCTCATATTTGATGTGTTATGGAATTGCTATCTTGAACTATCATAAGGATTAACCAAAAAGAAAGAATGTGTTTCTTCTACAATTCATCATAACCAACTCAGTTACACACAACTATTTTTAGAATGTGGATATTATAATTTTTCCTCCCATTTAAATACATATTACTTTGGTAAAATTTTATCCATACATTATTTGTAGGTAACTAGTTTCTTTGTTAATACATATTACTTTGGTAAAATTTTATCCATACATTATTTGTAGGTAACTAGTTTCGTTGTTTGATTCTTTATTCCTTTGCCAATTACATAAGTGTTTAAACAATCCAAAGCATTAAAAATGATCGTAAACCTCAAATCCAGAAAATAAGAGATGGTTATGTTAAAACTTACTATAAGCATTTCGTAAACGTTTCGAATTAAATGTTTTATAAAATAGATAATACGTAGTAAAGTTAAAACACCATAGGAAGGAGAGAAATCGAAGATTTAAAAAGTAAAAAAGTAAGAGAGTTGATGGATGATGGGATGGTACGGTGTCGGGAGGATATGCCATGACATGAGCATGGTGCTAACGTAAACATGTGATGTGAATTTTTCTTACTAAAAACTGCTACCATTAAGAAAATGCTTGATTATTAGAAAATTTAATATAAACTTTAAGCTCGACATATTCTGAAAATCAAGATCGTAACATTGTTGGATTTCGTAATTGTAAAAATATGAAAAGCATGGGCAATCACTTGGTAAAGAGAGACTTTGTTCTTTTAAATGTTTGAATTAATTCATAAACAAGGTAAGAAATTATTAAAAGTTAAAACTAAGAAGTTGTTACGTCAACTTTATGACTAAGAAGTAGGAGTGGACTTCCACTATCTACACAGCCTAGTTTAACTTGACGCATGAAGTTGAAATGAGAATATTAGAAATTACAATAATATAAGTAGTTGTATGGCACATTGTGTTGGAATCTTCAAATTTATGTCATTGAGGTCATGATTCCATGCTTACTAGATTCTACATGCAGAGTTCAGTTACTCAATGAAAGTTCATGGTGATACATTATCAATGAAAGTTCATGGTGATACATTATCTGATTTTAGTAATATTTAATAACATCATATAATTTTAGTAATATGTAACTATATTATTTAATTCTTAGTGGCCTTTCTACCCCTCTTAAGAACATTGACTCCAGTACTGTAGTTAATAACATGCCATAGTGGTTTTAAGACTATTTGTAAGGGTTATGCACTAAATCTTAAAGCCCAAAAGGTTGTATTTATGATATTATTGAATTATTGGGTGCTCGAATGATAAATATGATCTCACCATTGAGTTTAGAAGGGTGAAAGAATGTTGGAAATGACTATTCATATGTTAAAAATGGACATCATATGCTTGAGTGATGCTAAAATTAAATTTTTGAGGATCTCAAGGCACTATATTGGGCAAGGAGTAAAAACTAATTTTTGGGGTACCTTGGGATGGAGTTGACTGTACCATTGGATCTAGAAGGTTGAAATCTATAGGAAACCACCCTTTGTTGACCAACAAAGGCTTCTAAAATCAAAAGTTATGGCTTCTGGAGTCTAAGACCTTTGGCACAAAAAAACAAGACTTTCCAAGAGGTCACACCCATCCCAATTCTCCTCTAAGGCAAGTGTGCTTAATTACGAAATTTTTATTCTTGTGGTTATTAGGGTACCAAATTCAATTTTGAAAATTATTTCGCAAGTTCCTAATTTAAATTAACAGTTTAATGACGAAAATTTGATTTTTTTGTCAATTGACGAGAATTTTAAAATTTTCCATTAGTTGACAAATAACTGAAAATTTCCTGTCATATAATGGAGGATTTGTTGTTTTGTTCCAACACCATGGTGATGCATTGGCAGTGGCCTTGGTGGTTACTGGGTGATGTTGGTAGTTAGGCTGGGCATGGGGGTGGTTGTAGGTGACATTTAGTTCGCTACTATGGCCTACAATTTGTGGCAGTGTTTGAAGAAGTGATTTTCAGTGGTGCAAGAGGTGGTTTTTAGTGGTGCTGAAGGCTATTTTCAACAATGCTGAAGGTAGTTTTCGGCGGTGGTGTTGTAGGTGATTTTTGTTGGTGTCAGAGTTGGTTTTCAGCGGTGTTGTAGGAAATTTCGATGGTGCTTGAGGTGGTTTTCAGTGATGCTCGAGGCAATTTTTTGCAGCACTGATCGACAGTAGTGATGCAGTTAATGGCAGCTACAAAAAATGCGACGAGGGTTTCTATGGATTGCAGATGTGGGTTTCTATAGCAGGTGACAGAGCACGATCTAGGATGCAGCAATGTCAGTGCTCTAGGATGGAGTGATGGTAAGTAGTGGGTGGTGGTTGCAGAGAGGAGTTGTAGGGCACGTGATGACAACAATGGTGGCTAGTAGGCAATGGTTGGGCGATAGTGGCCCGCATGCTATAGTAGGGAGGATCGATGCAGAGTGAAGTGGATGACGTGGCAGTGGTAGGTAGCAGGATGGATCAGCAGCGCATGGCAGTAGTATGGTGGGGTTATGCAGCGGTAAGAACAGGGGCTACGTGGCTCCCTGCAGAGTTAGCATGGCCTATAGGGCTTGCGTGGCCCTTGTAGGACTGGTATGGCCTACAGATTTTTTTATTATATATATATATATATATATATTAAAATGGATTTATAACATTAGGGTTTGGGGGGGAGGTTGGGGTTCAAACCCACAACCTCTTGCTTCACCTTGCCTCAGCAATTGACATGGTAGTTTGGCTGATGACAGGTGATGAGACGCGAATTGCACAGGCCACGATATTGCATATGCGATATCGTGTCCGCCGCGATATCGCATCCCTTGCGATATCGCGTCCTTCCCTGCCATATCGCGTACACGATATCGTGGTCCGCCGCCAAATCTATAAATAAGAGGTGGCACTCCCCTCATTCAACATCATAGGCGTAAAGTAGCGAAGCTCTGGCAGATTGATCACCCCAGAGATAGAATATTTTCCATGTGCCCGCAGTAGGA
>MNCI01036336.1:144462-267531 GCA_015680685.1 Gnetum montanum | reverse complement strand
TCTTTCTTACTCCTTTTCTTTCTCCATTCTAACGCTACTGGAGGTTTGCGATTAGTCATGGGGGTACGAGGCCTAATTTTTCGATTTTTCTCCTTAGCCTCGAATTTTTCATTTCTCTTCCTAACCCCTACACCTTCGGTAGTCATCATCTACATTTTCCCAGATCCATATCAGCCATACCACAACTTAGCCAATGAACTTACACCGAAGCAAGGTATTATTTACTGAATGATTCAATTACCCTTGCTAATATATGATTGTGTTGTGTGTGCAGATGGCGACTAAATAAACAACGGATTGGATCTGGAGCAGACACTTGGAATGGAGTAGTGCTGAAGCAGCTATGCAAGGAGTAGAATGGATGATGCGTTTACGAATGGACAACGGAAGGAGCAATCTAGGCGTTGGCAGTAGCAAGACTCTTCTCTCTTCTTCTCTTCTATTCTCTCTCCTCTTTTCTCTCAGCTGCCAAATGTGGCCTGATGTCATTGTAATAAGGTATTCACCCTTGTTGTCACGAACACCAGTTTTGTCAAGTCTTGTAATAATGAACCATTCACATGTCATTCCATTAGATCCATTTCCCTCAATAATCCCATACCTACATGATATTATTGTAAAACCCTTGAGGACGAGTTTTCATTCAGTCATGGGGGTATGATGAGACGCGAATTGCACAGGCCGCGATATCGCATCCCCTGCGATATCACGTACGCGATATCGTATCCTTCCCTGTGATATCACATACACGATATCGCGGTCCGCCACCAAATCTATAAATAAGAGGCGACACTCCCCTCATTCAACATCATAGGCATAAAGTAGCGAAGCTCTGGCAGATTGATCACCCCAGAGATAGAATATTTTCCATGTGCCTACAGTGGGAGTCCCCCAAGTGAACGGTTCTTTATTTGAGCAGCTTTGTACCTGAACGCAAGTTGTGTACGGCAATAAAGATGAGCTTTGTGGATAAACCTTGTAGTGCATAGATAGGTTTAATTAATGTTATTTACGGCTTACCTAGTAATGCGACATGAGTATGAATTGGTTACAAGCGTTGATGAACGTGTACGTCTAGCCAAGGAATCGGCTACTCATCGCGATTAGATTCTCTCACCCTTTCCTCCTAGAATGTGGTACAAGTATGACTTGATTACGAGCATCTACGAATGTGTACGGCTAGTCAAGGAATCGGCTGCTTGTCACACTTAGGTTAGTTAAGTGCTTCAGTACGACCTCTTAGAGCACGTGCGTTACGTGTGGTAATCCCAGTAACGATTAGCGTTTGGTAGCCACAGTTGCATAGTTCAGGGTGTGTACGGAAAGTGGGAACGGATGCTGACGCTAAGACTTAGTGTTGTAGTTAGAGTTAGTTTTAGTTTCTCAATCCTTCACCGTGTAGCATAGGAGATAAACCGAAAAATACCAAAAAAATCATATACCTCGGACTTACTTAACCATACACCATGACAACACCAAGTAAGTCTGGGAAGACAACGAATAATTAACCCCAAGTGTTCCATGGGGCGTTTAGGCATTTAGTCTGCGAAGTTTGACCGGATCGCTCGTGCTACGCTCGTTTCATATGGTTGAGTGTAGGGGTACCTCACCACTCATCAACAAGGTAGGGATTTGGTATGGGTAAATGGTAATTTCAATTTGATTTCAGATCCTAAAATTTTAAATTTTTATAATAATATTATTATTATTTAAATGCACATATAATAAGAAATTTTAAATGTCAGTCTCTCCCAAATTGTAAGTTTGATCGAGATGAAATTTGTACCATTGGAATCATCTCGATGAGTACTATGCATTGAGCATAGTTTTAGTGTTTAAAAATGAAGATGATTTTTTAGAAATTAAAAGGACCAAACTAGCCTATGTCATTGAATTAACATTTCTAGGGTGACATATGGTAACTTGGAATCTTCTAGATTACTTTGATAGTGAATTTCAACAAAACAAGATCAATTCAGGTCATGGTTACTAACTTTCTGGAGAGAAATTTAACATTGACCCTAATCAATTAATAATTATAGTATTAAGATGGCTAAGAGTTACCTGGACCTGTGTATCATTATCTTACCAACATCTCTTGTAGTTGATGAAGCTTGATGAGGTGTGATCAAATCTTTATTGATTAATGATATCCATGAAATAATTTTGTTGGTTGTTGGGATCTAGATGCTTGATCCCTTACTTGTGAAATCAATGGAAAGATATATTTTGACTTACGTCATAGACATATGGTGCATTTAGTGATGATCAATGGCTTTCCCTATGTTGTGGCTTTAAGATTCATCATCAAGTTCATGTTGTAGTAGGCCCATAATTCTGAATGGTCCTTGGGTCGTTGTTTGCTCTAATACCAATTGTGACATTCTTTCCCCACATGTCATGGAAAATATCAAATATATGATATATTAGACATTATGAGCACAAAGAAAATATACCAAATGCAAAATATATGTGATATTCGACATAATATATAAAGAAAATATTAGGAAAAATATAGAAAGAGGAAGAAAAGAATGTTTTATTGATATGGAATAGCGTATCCGAATTGTGCTATGAGAGTGTTCCTTAGGGTTTTCTTCCTTTGGCATTTATCCCTTAGAGGTAATCCAGCACTGCCACCATGGTTAGGCCTATAACCCAGCTAGAAGGGATGGCCATTCCACTTCCTATCTTGCTTCACATGAATTTCCGTGACTTGCCTATACCAGCTCTACCACTCCATGCTGGCATGACCTCTAACCCCTAGTATTAATCCCTTAGGTCAAATCCCCAATGGTTACCTTAAAAGGTACGTTTGCTATTACAACATGCCCTTTCGGGTCTCAATTACAACTACCCTTTTGATTCTTGTTAAGATGACAATAATACTTATTATGAAGAGACACCATCTTCATTAGGTAGCAGCATCATTTGGGAATGGGTATGTGACAATCTACACCCCCCTTAGGTTTTTGATGAGCCACGATATCACAACCTACCTTAATTTCTATAAATAAGAGGCGACTTTCCTTGTTCTAGGCACTTAGACTTAGACCCTCAGCTAAACTCTTGCAGTTTTGCCATTCTAGAGTTAGAATAATTTCCATGTGCCCGCAGTAGGAGTCTTAAAGTGAACAGATCTTTATTTGAGCAAATTGTACTTGAGCACACATTTGTGTACGACAATAAAGATGAACTTTCTGATAAACCTTGCAGCATATGGACTAAGCTAAATAGTAATTAATTATTTTTGAATGTTTAATTGCTTTCCTAGTTAATTAATCTCTCTCAACCCTTGACTCTCCTAGTTAAGTGCACTCAGTACGACCGCTTCGAGCATGTGTGTAGCGCTTGGTAACCCAGTAATGATTAGCGTTTGGTAATCCCAATAGCGTTGCACTGGTTCAAGATGTGTGTGGCAAGTGGGAACGGATACTGGTGTTAGGAACAATTAGAACGTAGTTAGTGAATAGTTAATGAAAGTTAGTCACTTAGTTCTCTTGACCTTCCCCTAACGTAGGTGGTTTTCGACAATGCTGAAGGTAGTTTTTGGCGGTGCTGTAGGCAATTTTCATTGGTGTTGGAGGAGGTTTTCGGTAGTATTGTAGGCAATTTTCGACAGTGCTCGAGGTGGGTTTTAGTGATGCTCGAGGTGATTTTTGGCAGTGCTAATGGTCAGTAGCAGTGCAATTAACGGTAGCTACAAAAAATGCAGCGAGGGTTTCTATGGACTGTAGGTGTGGGTTTCTATAGCAGGTGTTAGAGCATGATCTAGGATGTGGCAATGTCAGCGCTGCACGGTGAAGTGATGGTAAGGAGCAAGTGGTGGTTGTAGAGAGGAGTTGCAGGGCATGTGACGACGACAGTGGTGGATAGCAGACAATGGTTGGGTAGTAGTGGCCTACATGCTACAGTAGGAAGGATTGATGTAGAGTGAAGCAAGTGATGTGGCAGTGGCATGCAGTAGGATGGATCAATGGCACATGGTAGCAACATGGTGGGGTTATGCAGTGGTAAGAACAGGGGCTACACGGCCCCTTGTAGAGCTAGCATGGCCTGTAGGGCTTGTGTGGCCCTTGCAGGGCTAGTATGGCCTACAGATTTTTTTTATTATATATATGTATATATTAAAATGGATTTTTAATGTTAGGGTTGTTGGGGGGGGGGGGGGGGGGGGGGGTGCTGGGGTTCAAACCCACAACCTCTTGCTTTAAATTTTATTATTATTATTTTATTTCACCTTGCCTCGACAATTGACGTGGTAGTTTGACTGATGATAGGGTAGGGATTTGGTATGGGTAAATGGAAATTCCAAGTTGATTTCAGACCCTAAAATTTTGAATTCTTATAATAATAATAATATTATTATTATTTAAATGCATGTATAATAAGAAACTTTAAACGTCAATCTCTTCCAAACCATAAGTTCAATCAAGATGAAATTTGTACCGTTGGAATCATCTTGACGAGTACTATGCATTGGACATAGTTTTAGTGTTTAAAAATGAAGTTGATTTTTTAGAAATTAAAAGGACCAAACTAGCCTATTTTGTTGAATTGACATTTCTAGGGTGACATATGGTAACTTAGAATCTTCTAGATTACTTTGATAGTGAATTTCAACAAAACAAGATCAATTCAGGTCATGGTTATTAATTTTCTAGAGAGAAATTTAACATTGAGCCCAATTAATTAATAATTATAGTATTAAGATGGCTAAGAGTTACCTGAATCTGTGTATCATTATCTTACCAACATCTCTTGTAATTGATGAAGCTTGATGAGGTGTGATCAAATCTTTATTGATTAATGATATCCATGAAATAATTGTTGGTTGCTGGGATCTAGATGCTTGATCCCTTGCTTGTGAAATCAATGGAAAGGTATCTTTTGACTTACATCATAGACATATGGTTTATTCGATGATGATTAATAACTTTCCCTATGTTGTGGCTTCAAGATTCATCATCAAGTTCATGTTGTAGAAGGTCCATAATTTTGAATGGCCCTTGCGTCGTTGTTTGCTCTAATACCACTTGTGACATTTTGTCCCCAGATGTCATGGCAAACGTCAAATATATGATATATTAGACATTATGAGCACAAAGAAAATATACCAAATGTAAAATATATGTGATATTTGACATAATATATAAAGGAAATATTAGGAAAAATGCAGAAAGAGGAAGAAAAGAATGCTTTATTGATATGGAATAGCATATCCAGATCGTGCTATGAGAGTGTTCCTTGGGGTTTTCTTCCTTTGGCATTTATCCCTTAGAGGTAATCCAACACTGCCACCATGGTTAGGCCTATAACCCAGCCAGAAGGGATGGCCAGTCCACTTCCTATCTTGCTTCACCTGGCTTCCCATGACTTTCCAGTACCGGCTCTACCACTCCATGCTGGCATGACCTCTAAGCTTAGGTAGAAATGCCTTAGGTCAAACCCCCAATAGTTACCTTAATATCCATGTCTATTATTACAACATGCCCTTTTGGGTCTTAGTTACAACTACCCTTTCGAGTCTTGTTAAGATGATAATAACACTTATTACGAAGAGACACCATCTTCATTAGGTAGTAGCATCATTTGGGAATGGGGATGTGACACCTGATGTGAGAGTCCATCAATGACCATGAAGAGGAAGATCAAGTAGTTGGAGAATGAAGCCAGCTGATTCTCCTTATATGATTCTTGAATTCATCTCTTTATGATCCTACAGAAACTATAGACCTGGTGTTCTACCTCTATTTAGAGTCCTCTGTCTCTCTTCTTAGTATATCTACAAGGTTTGAGTGTAACTATACTTTGAAAAGTTCTTCTAGATGAATAATAGATGTGTCTAAATGGGCTTCATAGTTATGGTTGAGTTTTTCTACTAAGAATGCATCATCATCAAGTTCTTCTAGGACAACATTAGGATTGACTTTCTTTCCCTTATTTTCATGCTTGATATCCATAATAGTATCTCTTCATACTTGTGCCTTTGTGGGTTGGTAGGGTCTAGTCATGTATTTGGTCACATGATATCCCTCTTGCGCATGGCTTAGATTCATTTTCCTTAAGGTTGCTTAAAGCATGGTTGGCACTAAATGCTATGAAGGCAAAACAATGTTACCCTGCAAGTCTCTCCACCTCAAGTACATGTATTGATGAAAGATGAATGTAAAATTAGGATAATAAGGATTATTGTGAGTGTATGCGATTTGTGTTTGCATAGGCACACTCTAATCTTCATCATCATGTGTTCTATCATTACCCCTTTGTAACACTTTGACAGGTAATAGTTTTTCTTTAATTGTTAAAGCCATATTATATGTTGATGCTCATGTGTGTGTTGTTAAGACTAATTAAAGGTATAAGGATAGAATTTGTGATTCTTGATACAACAAACATTATAAGATCAATTACTTAGTACACATTGACCCATCCTTGGCAACAACACTAATGATGAGTGGTGAAGGTATCCCAACACTCTACAATACAAGTCACAAGCCTCTACATGTGACCAGATCGTATTTCATGAATGGACAATGTAGTTATGCTAGTAATTGATGTTAAGTTTGAGATCCCTATCTTCCCACTTCGAATTAGTGAAGTTCTAGTATATGGTTTAACTCTTAGTGATACATATGATTGGTTAATGTTGTAAGGCTCTTAATGCTCCTAAGGTAAACAAGATTGAATACAATTCTAAGTCTAATTAACTAGGAAAATAGAAATCTATTTTATCCTAATGTAATGGATATTTAATTTTGGTCTACTCTACATGCCTTGGACTCATGTAGTCATCATTGGGATTACCAAGTGGTATTACTACCGAGTGTATTAAGCAACGCCACTATTGGGTTACTAGATAACTACAATTAGCACTTGAAACCACTTATATTCATTCCACTTACTAATAACATGTAACATAAAGTGCTTGAAAGGTAAATGATTAACTAAGAAAGTAAGAAAATTATTCTAAGTAAAAATAAAGAAAATTAAGTGGATACTACAATGATAAAAAACAATCTTAATCTTTATTGCTAGTCATGAATTGCATCCAAGTACAATTCACTTGAATAAAGACACTAGCCAACTACTCAACATCACATTGTAGGAATTCACTCTATCGCTAACTATGAAAACAAGCTATAAGAACTTGGCTAAGGGTTGGGATGAGAAGTTATCGATTGTATGCCTAAGTGCTAGTATTTATAACATTTCATAGATATTGAGACATCGCATCAATGATGACATAGGATGGGCTATGACATTGTAGCTACAATATCATTGATACAATATCATAGATATGATATCACATTACAACAAAAATTGGTTTTAACACTATATTACAAACTCATCACTCATTCTCTTCTTGATAGATCCTCCTTTAACACCTTAGTAGCATCCATTAAGAGGGAAAAATGTTATATCCATTTTTTAGTATTACAATAACCAAGATAAGTGTGGTTTTAACATTATTACATCCACTTGAGTTATTAAAATACCTTCATAATTATCATTACAAGTTCTGTTTTGGACTTCCAAAGGTCCTCAAAAGATGTGCTTAATTATGATTCATAAGATATGCATTAATTTTGATTCTTTAGGTAGTTTTAGAAAGATACAAATAGCAAATGTTACCTAGTTAATACTAGATGATATTAATGCTAACATTAACTTGACCTTCCAACATCACCACTACATCATCATGAAAAAAATGATCTCCTAACCTAGTTTTACCTCTATCAATAATCCAATAACTCTTCTACTACATCCTCAAAACAACGTGCATATGTTTTGGTAATATTTGTAGCTTTGGAAAATCTCAAATAGCATATTTTACCTATGTAATACTAGGTGACATTAATGTGGATGTCAACACCGCCTCCACATCAAGCATAAAAAACACAACATTTGACCATGGTTTTGCTTTCATGAATACTCTAGTAACTAGCTTCCATCATTCCTAGGTTAATGAACATCAATTTTGACAAGTCGAAGGCTAGTTTAAGGCTCAAAACTATATCCTAATCCTAGGTTATGTTGGGTGATGTAACGCTAGCATCATCATCATCTAGTCTATATCATCTATAGGGAAAACATGAAAACTTAATCTTTGGCAATAGTTTTGATCATATGTAAATTTTGACATATATTCAACATCATCCCAATAATGTTCAGGATTAGTTCAACCATGGACTATGATCCCTATGATTCCAAAATGATAGTTTGAAAGATAGAATTTAAAGTGATGCTAACATAAGCAGTATTAATGTCATTGCATCATCCACCATCATCATTAGCATCACCTACCTTGCACATGTAATTTAGGTTCCTAAAAATAAAATATGAGTTAAATACATTAAACTCTAGATGAATTTTAAAAATCCTAATCTTATAAAAACCAAAATTAAACATTAATTTGTGATTAATTTCTTGAGATCCAAGAGCATTTTTCAAGTTCTAAAATTTCTGAAGTGTAAGAATCTGCATGAACTACATCACTTGCAAGCTCAATGATTATTCTTGCATGCCATATAGTCTACAAGCTTGATTCTAATACCTATGTAACTAGTGATACATGTAGGCATGCAGGCATATTGATACAAGCATGAACATCATCTAGCACAACATCAACATCACCATGACCAACATCAACATTATCAGAAAAACTCATGGGAACAACCCTATTTAACCCATGAATTAACTCCAAATAGTACCTATATATCTTGCATTCATACTCATAATTTATAAGAGGTTAATTTCTACCATTTAAAACCTTCATTTGCTTAAATATTAAGTTAATTTTATTAATTTCATTTCATGATTTACATCCCCCATCATTGTAGCTTTTGACCCTCCATAGAAGGTGTTGATGCATAAATTTTGGTCGTACCAACACTTGGGGAAAAACTCATTTGAGGAGACTTTTACCTAGGGTGCCTCTAATATGGGTATGAAAACCTGAGAATAGTCTCAGCTAGAGAGAGCTACGTGGCCTTTTGAAAATTGTATAAAAAAAAAAAATTTAATTGGAATGAGTGTCTTGAATCCAATAATACAAAAGGTAATCAAAATAAATTTTCCCTGCTTCTCAGCTGCTGCAGACATTGCTGTAGCCAACACTGCCTATAGCCACTAAAAAAGGGAGAGAAAGAGAATAGGTTAGATGAAGGGGCCCGTTGATGCATCTTTGACACATAGATAGAACATGCCCCTTTTCCAACATGAGAGAGGAAAATTTATCCTTGTTTGGAGAACCCTACTGTGGATGCATCGCTCGCCAAAAGTAGAATGAAACTATAGAACCCATGCTTGCAATTGCTGCTATCAACTACTACAACACTATAGTAGAGAGAGAGAGAGAGAGAGAGATAGAGAGAGAGAGAATGAGCCACCAAATCTCACTGTCATGTGTCGGTAGATGCATTACTGTCTTTAGTCCTACATCTGCCGCTATCATGGGTCTACCACCAAAATGGAAAAGAAAACTGTTGCCTCTTGGTTTCCTACTAAGATTATTAATAGTAATCCATGTATCTCTCCCACTACTGACTATCACTAATCTGTTGCTAAGAATAAAGAAACAAGATTGCAGAACCTACCTACTGCACTTGTCGTCCATGCGCATCAACTACATTACTATTTCCCCAAGAAAAATAAGAGAAGAGAGAGAGAGAAAATCACCGTTTATTGGTTTCTTAGCTCCTGGACACCCCCTGCCCATCTGCGTGTGCCTCAATGGAGAGAGAGGCAACTATTTGGGAAGAGAGCCTGATTTGTTGAGGAGGCCCTTGCTTCCCCCTAGAGACCCCCCTACCCACCTATGTGCATCTTAATGGAGAGAGATGTAGCTATTTGGGAAAAGAGCTTGATTTGGTAAGGAGGCCCTCGCCCCCCCACTGACATCATCTTTATTTTCTACTTTATAGCCACTTGCTAGTGACATTTCACCTTTCCACACGTCGGTCCACATTCGCAGTCATTGATCCACCTTCCCGCACATTGGTCCACCTCTCAGCACATTAGTTCACCTTCCCACATGTTAACATTGCTTGGAGAAATGGTATATGATTTTATAGGATAGTTTTGTTGATCATGGCCCCATGCGATAGCATGGGTGAGATTGGCCACAACACTTAGCTTCCAAACAAAAAATTGCATGCAAGTGCAAGCAGTAACAAAAACCATGAAATCTTAAAAGGAAAATAATAAAATAAAAAAAATTTAGAAAAAGAAAATTAAAATTGAATAGTAAAACTACTTCACCAAAGTTAGGACTTAGGTAAGGACTACCAAAATCAGAAATAAGAAAATGGGGCTGGGAAACAAGGGTTATAAAAAAATGGTTTTGGTAACAACAATTTTCAAAAAAAGGAAAGCATAAAAAAGAGCAAAAAATAAAGGGTTTGAAAGCAAAGGTTTTTTTTTTAAATTCAATAAGTTGCAAGATTGGATTAAAAAATGAAATAGCCACAAGGAAATGGTAAGAAGAGATGAAAAACAAAAGGTAGGAGAAAGGCCCTCCTTCTAGCACCAAAAATATTTTGATGCATAAATTTTGGTTGCATCAACACCTAGGTAAAAACTCATTTGAGGAGAATATTGCCTAAGGTGCCTCTCATATGGGTACAAAAACCTAGAAATAATCTTAGTTGGAGAGGGCTACGTGGCCTTTTGAAAATAGTAAAAAAAATAAGAAATTTAATTGGAATGAGTGTTTTGAATTCAAGAATACAAAAGGTAACCAAAATAAATTTTCCGTACTTCTTGGTTGCTACCGCCGTTTGTCGTCAATCCATTATGGATGCTGCCATAGCCAACAATGCTTGTAGTCATTAGAGGAGGGAGAGAGAGAGAAGAGGCAAGATGAAGGGGCCTGTTGATGCATCTCTGATGCATAGACAGAATGTTCCCCATTGCCAACACGAGAGAGTGAAATTTGTCCTTGTTTGAAGAACTTAGCCATGAATGCATCACCCACCAAAAATAGAATGAAACTATAGAACTTGCACCTGCAACTATTGCTATCAACTATTACAACACCACAGCACATAGAGAGAGAGAGAGAGAGAGAGAGAGAGAGAGAGAGAGAGAGAGAGAGAGAGAAGGAGCCACCAGATCCCATTATCACATGCTAGTAGATGTGTCACTATCTCTAGTCCTATGTCTACCACTATCATAGGTCTACTACGAAAAGGGTAAAGCAAACCACTACCTCTTAGCTTCCTACTAAGATTATTGACCATCATCCATGCAACTCTACTACTACTGACTATTGTTGGTCCATTGCCAAGAATAAAGAAATAGGACTATAGAACTCGCTTGCCATGCTTGTCATCCACACGTGTCAGTTGCACCACTGTCACCCTAAGAAAAATAGGAGAAGAGGGAGAGAAAAAATCATCATCCACTGGTTTCTTAGCCCCTAGAGACCCCCTTCCCATATACATGTGCCTCAATGGAGAGAGAGGAAATTGTTTGGGAAGAGAGAATGATTTGTTGAGGAGGCCCTCGCTCCCACCTAGAGATCCCCTACCCATCTGCATGTACCTCAATGGAGAGAGATGCAGCTATTCGAGAAGAAAGCTTGATTTGTTAAGGAGGCCCTTGCTTCCCCCCATTGATGTCATCTTTTTTCTTTGCTTTATAGTTGCGTGCCAGTGACACTTCACCTTCCCAAATATTGGTCCACCTTCTTGCACGTTAGTCCGCCTTCTGACACATCGGTCCATCTCCCCGCACATCAGTTCATCTTCCTGCACATTAGTCCACCTTCCTGCACATTAACATTGCTTGGTGAAATGGTATATGATTTTATAGGATAGTTTTGTTGATCATGGTCCCATGCAATAGCATGGGCAAGATTGGCCACAACAGAAGGTAAGCCTTATTATCACATCAATAAAGTATCTTTTTTTTATTATGAATGGAAAATCAAAATCTTTCTTATGTATCTATCTCTTATTTATTATCCATTTATATATTTTATACCTTTTTAATTATCATAAGTATATTTATCTCATCTAGATCTTATTCATACTACTTAGTTTCTAGTATTTTTGTTATTAAGTCTATCATTACTCATCTATATCCTTATGGATTCTAACCTTGGTTGATAGGCTAAGTCCATATTTGATTGGAGGTTCATGTATTTTTGTTACATTATCATCAATATATTAAAGGTTTTATTATTTGAAATGCCATTTACAATAATGTATCATACATTGAAACATGAGATCCGTGAAGGTATTGTTGCAGAATTATCAAAGAACATTTTTATAGATATACTTAAGCCTAGTAGGTTATTATACAAAATTTTTAGAGTATTTTTTAAATATTTTTAATTTTCTACATAAGTTTCCTAGAAAGAACTAGGTTTTATTTTGGTTAGAAGACTTTTGAAGAGGTAAGAAGGATATTAATTTTGGCATCTATCTTAATCTCAGAAGTTCTTGATAAGCCTTATGATGTTTACATAGATGATTTAGAAGAAGGTCTAGGAGAAGTCCTCATGTAAGATGACAAAGTGATAGGTTATTCTTCTAAACAACTAAAACCTTATGAAATTAGGTATCCAACTCATGATTTAGAGCTTGGTGTTATTATCTTTACTCTTAGCTTTTAAAGATACTACTTTTATGTAGAGTGAATTACCCTTTGAACAAATCATAAGAGCATGTAGTACATTGTGAATTAGTCATAGTTGAACATGAGATAGAGGTTATGGATAAAGTTGCTAGAAGATTTTGACATCATAGTGTAGTATCATCTAGGTAAAGAAAATAAGGTTGTAGATGCACTAAGTAGGATAGTTAGGAAACTGTATAGTCTCACTATCTTATATAGTTTGAGAGATGGGATAAGCTCTCAATAAAATTTAGATCCTTGATATTAGAAGAAGATTATAAATCTTTATCCAAAAAACTCAGAGCTTTTAGTGATTAATTTTGACTTGTTAAGATTTAAGCATAGGATTTATGTATCAATTGTAGTTAGATAGAAGATACCTGGTGAAGCTTACTTAAGTAACTATCAAATGCATCCAACTAGTATCAAAATTTAGCACAAAATTAAGAGATAGTATTGATGGTTGGGTATGAAGAAAGAGGTTGATGAGTATGTAGATAAGTATTTGGTGTATCAGCAAATTAATGTAGGGCATTAGAGAACTAGTGACTTTCATCACTACCACTCCAATATGAAAATGAGAAACCATTGGCATAGAATTTATTATTGAATTACCTTGTACTAGAAATATAAAAGATTCTATCCTTTTAATCATGGATATTTTGGCCAAATCTTCCCACTTCTTGGCTATGAAAGTAACAACTAGTGCAAAAGAGATTGCTTAGTTTTTCTTATTGGATAGATACAACGAATAAAACTGTGAAAGATATGATTCAAAATTACAATTTAAACTACATAGATAGTTAGAACAAATTTCTTCCATTAGCAAAGGTTTCTTATAATAATAGTTATTAGGCTAGTTTGAAAGTATCATCTAATGAAATATTGTATGGTAGATCTTACTATACACCTCTTTACTAGGATTCTATAAAGAATAGATAGAGGACCAAGATAGATATCATTGATGAGGATATAAAATAGATTAAAATTAAAAGAGAGAGATTACATGAAGCTCAACATAGATATATAGAGTATGTCAAAAATTGGAAAATACCTCTAGGTTTCAACATTGATGATCAAATTTTTCTCATAGTTTCACCTTTGAAAGGAATTATGAGGTTCAATAAAAGAGAAAAATTAGGTACTTGTTACATTAGTTTCTTTCCAATTTTAGAAAAAATTAAGAAGCTAGTTATTAACTTAATCTTTTGCAATAGTTTTAGTTGCTTCATGATGTATTTTATGTTTCTGTTTTGAGGAAGTATGTTGCAAATCCAAGTCATAGGATAGATTGGCAAGATGTTTAGCTTCAACTTGATGTTAGTTTTATGAAGTGGATAATTAAGATTATAAATAGGATTAAGAAGTAAGATTATTTTAATGATGAAGATTATTTGGAAAAGGAATTGAGCTTAAGAAACAACATGGGAAGTTGAGAAATATTTGGATACCTTACTCTCTAAGATCTTCTAGAAGGAAGATTCTTAAGGGGAAAAGTACATAACAACTCTCCCTTAGATATCTATAATCCTTTAGTAGGTTTATGATTTGAAATCTTAATGTCTTATTTGCTAAGCCTTTGTCTTATGCTTTATTAACTTTTGGATATGCTAGTAGGAAGACATGCTCAAAAGGCATAGCAAGAGCACATCCATAGGAAGCAAATGAAGCACCTCAAGTGCAAGCGGTGAGAGGTGAAGTTATCTACGATGCCATTAAGGACACCTAGGAACTTTAAGCCTCTCATAGAGATTGTTATCTCATTGGTTTCTACATCCCTAATGCTTCATAGTCTCAATTTTGTGCTAACAAGTGGAAAGACATTTTGTGAGCAAGAGGCACATTAGTTTTACCTAATGTTTTGGAGGACTTTTGCTACATCTTGAATCTTCTAGGTTACTAGTAGATCCTATGACATTAGTGAGGCCCTCGTTATCAAGGTTCTCAAGATGTAGGTTGGATTGAATAGGTAGCACTTTGTCGTAGCATCTTTAGAGAGGAAGACTTAGTTAGCTAAGCTCTTCTCCAAAGTTGTGATGGATGAGATAGGATGATCCTACAAGAATATTTCTCTAGAGAGGAGGGTTCTTACTAGGGTGGTAATGATGGATGTCCTTGGTAGCTCTCACATTACACATGTCATGTCATTTGGCATGTTGGTCATGAGTGACTTGGAGGATCCTTGTATCATCAATTATCTATTAATCATTTTATCTAGGATGGAGTTGGTGGTTTGAGACACCAATAGGATCCCTTTTTCACCAATGGTCTCAACATTATATTAGTACTTCTAGATTCGGCCATCAATCCTTTCCATTAAGAAAATTATTACATGGGACAAGGATTAGTTCTTGAATATGGGATGTAATTTATACACCCAATTGTTGCCCCAAATAGGGTATGAGGAGGTCTAGTGATTTTTGACTAACATGTTGCTAGTGATAGGGGCAAGGCCACTTGGGAGGCTCATTATGTAGAGGAGCAATAGTAGCAGTTTTAGCAATAGGGCATGCTGGATGGTGATCAAGCTTTGGTGAGAACTAAAGCATAGATTATGGCCTTGTTGGATGCATTATAGGTTAGTCTCATTACACATTGTAATGAGATGGAGACTCCTTGACATGCTCGATGTGACTAGCTGGAGAGGAGGTAGTATCAAATGATCTCCAATGTGGAGATCCTTGGATGTTTTCCCCATTCGCTAAATGAATAGTGATGCTTTCTATTACATTCATTTTCTATATGCAGGAAAAAATGCTGACAAGATGGAGGGCATCAAATAGCTAGTGAATGCAAATAGTTTTGAGCTGTGAAGCTCCAAGAGAATGTAGGTATCACAAAAAAGAAGATCTAGAGGCAATAGCATAGGAAGGAGGGAAAAGAATAAAAAAATGATAAAACCTTGTCCATAATTAGAAGAAGAGTGGGTTTGACTAGGGAAAAGGGGAGAGGATCTTTGTAGTTTTCTCTTCCTGAAGCCACAAATGTACATAGTCTGGAGCTGTCACAAGACTTGATAAAAGACCATAATCCTATGGACCTTTTGGTATGTTAAAACATTAAGAAAAATGGAGAACATGGTTGTTTGTGTGGTTTTTGTATTTGCAAGACAAGAACTTGGATTGAGACAAGAAAGCTTGTTGAAGTTCAAGAACATGGATAAGGAATGAAGAATTCAAAATGCAAAGGGAGCTGAAGAAAGACGTCTCCAAGAAGTAGAAGATGTCTTGGCAAAATTGAAGGTAGCATGGGAAAATAGATCTCTGAAAAATAGCAAACATATTTTTATAGAGAAAGATGTCTTTCATTAGAAGAAGAAATCTTTCTAGAATAAAGGTTTGATGCAGAAAGACATCTTAGGCTTCAAGAAGACATTTCCAGTGATTGTTAGTTAGCTATTGCACAAGTTCTAAGATGAATTTTGAAACATTGTAAATATAAGAAAACCTCATTCTGATTGGAAAAAGTGCAAGCAGTGTGTACTATCTATTGTAATCATTTGGAAATCATTGTAATCATTGTTGTTTCTCATTGCACAATCATTTATCTATTATAATTGGTCAAAGTGAGCTATGCATCAAAGTGCAAGGATTAGTAAACTTAGTTGCATTCTTTCCTTATGATTGTTTTTCTCTATTACTACCCTCTAGGGTTGATGTGCTTCTTGTGGGAAGGCATTTTGCTTGAGCATGTTGAGATCTTGTGGGATTGGGTATTGGTGTAGCGCCACAACACTCTAGAGTAGAGCTCAAGTTGTAAAGGTTGTGGGATCTTAGAAAGCACATTCTAAGCTTGTTAGGACCTTGTGAGGTTGAGTGAATTTGTAGCATTCCATAGTAGAGCTTAGAGCTTGTAAAGTGTGTGGTACCCTTCAAAACACATTTGAAAGCAACAAAGTCCAAAGGTGTGTTTGCAAACTATCCTACGAGTTTGGACTACCCAATTTTGGGAAACACATTAAATTTGGTATTTGTGCTTTGTCTCAAAGAATTTTAATTTGGGAAACTTATTCATCTCCGCCCTTCTAAGTTTAACTATCCTTAAGTGGTATTAGAGCTTGGTACTCTTCTTCATCATCAACTTCAAAGAGTAAAAAATGGAGTGGACATCTTATATAAATCCATCCATGTTCGATGGATTTGAGTTTGCCTACTGCAAGACTAGAATGAAAGGATTCTTCAAATCCATGGAGTTTGAAGTTTGGGAGTTAATTCTTGAAGGCTATGCTTCGCTAGTCGATAACTCCACTAGCATAATTAAGCCTTGCAACAAATGGATACCTGAGGAGAAAGATAAGTTCATGTTTGATTCAAAAGAAAAAAATTATTTATATTGTGCTTTGAAAAAATCTAAATTTAATAGAGTTGTAGGATGTAAAATAGAAAAATAAATTTGGCAAAATTTAGAATCTACTTATGAAGGAAACTCTATTGTCAAATAATCTAAATTGTTAGTTTTGCAAAGAAAATATGATAAGCTTAAAATGAGAGAAGATGAGAAAATAAAAGATTACTTCTCTAGAGTGAATGATATTGTTGTATCTATTAGAGGTACTGGTAAAGATTTGCCCAAGAACGATGTGATCATTTCAATGATCAGAACTCTTCAACCAAAGTTTAGAACAAAGGTCACAACCATGGAAGAAATTAGAGACTTCTCAACTCTTAAGTTTAAAGAGCTTTAAAGTGCTCTCATTGCTTATGAAATGAATCTCATAAGTGAAGGAGCCATCCAAGAAAGATCTGTTATCCTAAAGACTACATCCAAGGAGAAAGAGCTTAATGAGCATGATGAGGGTAATGAAGATGAGATTGCCTTTCTCACTAGGAAGATACAATGACTGATAACAAGAAGGAGAAATGGGACATATCAACAAAGATCCAATTAGTTTAAAGGTAAAGAAAGAGGTAAAAAAATTTTAAATTCTAACTTAGATTTCTCTTCTATAGAATTTTGAATTTGTTGAGAAATGGACCATATGGCCTCAAAATGTCCCAGTAATTTTAGGTTGCAACCCAAGAAAAAATCCACTAAAGAGGTAAAGAACACCAACTTCTATACAAGTTGGGATGATGGGAAGAAAAGTGAGGAACAAGTAGAGGATGATGCAAAAAATTCACATCGCATCTATCTGGCCCTCACTAATGATGATGGTGATTATCAGATGATGATCTCAATGATGATGAAAGGCTTGATCTTTTATGAAATGAGCTTTTATCATTTCAAAGTCTTTGCAATAATTTAAATAAATAAGTCAAATCTAAGGTTCAGGAAATATTTTTATTAAATCTAATGATTTCTAATCTAACTAAACAACTCTCAAACGTAAGGGTCGAGAATGAAAAGCTAACCTCATCTTTAGAAAAAGCCAAAGTGGAAGTAGTAGATGTCAAATTAGTAAATGAAAGATTGGCAAAGGGAAAGGAATCCCTTTGAATGGTACTAGGAAAAGGAAGAAGTCCACATGGCAAGCGTGATTTGGGATGCTATACATAAGAGGAATCACTTTCTATAAACCGATCACAATTGAATGATCCTCCAAAAGAAAAAGCTAGTACATCAAAGTTAGAAAAAGAAGTCCTACCAAGTTTGATTATCCTAATCTCTCATAGTACCATAGAAGGATTAGGTGCTATTATTTTCAAAATTTGGGACATAAACAATGGGATTGAAATCTTAAGTATTATTATATAAATAATTGGTCATATCATAGGACTCCTTGGTCTTATCAAAATGCATTGAGAAAGGATTATTTGTAGGATCATAGTGGAGATCAGATGTTAACTCAAAAGACCAAAGGAACTAGGAAATAATGGAGAATTAAATGACAAGAATAGGGGAACCATGATATTCTCACCAACAAATTTGTAAGAGAAAGCCAAGGCTTGGACATTGAAGAAGTTCGGTTGAGAAGAGAATCCTTAAAAGAGGAAGCTCCTTCTCTAGCCCTCTGAATACCATTACTTTTCAATAGAATAGTAGATAAGTAGAGGTAAGTTCTTTTTTTCAGAATCTTTCATTCAGACTATAGCCCATTAGTAGTGTTTCCCAAACTCCATCTTGTTTTTGCAAAGACATCTTCACAAAATGAAAGACATCTACAAAAAGATGTCTTCTTGTAAGTAAAGGCATCTTTTTGAGTTTTTGTGCTTTACGGGAAAGACATATACTATGTATGAAAGATGTCTACTATGGTTTTAAATTCATGGGAAATATGTCTTCCTTCTATAAAATATGTCTCCGTTTTCATTCATATCCCTTATTTTCCATTGCTATTAAAGTTAAAACCATGATTTCTTTGTCGTATTCTCTCATTTGAACCCCACAGAGATGAATAAGGCTCCACCATCAGTTGTGATTTTGTCAAAGATGACCCACAAGAAGGTGAGAACACCTAGAGGATTGCCAAGGAAGAAATCCAAAGGAAGTTCTAGCAGTGTGCTGCTAACTTACACGCCACAATTCTGTAGTACAAGTGAACAACACAGGTTTGAGGCTACTAGAACCACAAGTATCATTAAAGAATTCTATGTCGTTCCTTGCTCATAGGAAAGCTACATTAATGGATTATTTCAAGGCTTTAAATTGGGATTCCTTCATTGCAATGAAATTTCTAGTTCCTAAAGTTTTAATTGGGAATTATATTGTAATATTGTCATAACAAATGCTATTCTTGGGGAATTTACTTCCATGGTTGGGGGTCTTCTCATTGAGGTATCTTCCCAAGTTGAATCCTTGGGATCTCCAAACTTGATGTCTTCTAGATAACAATTGATTTCATGCAGGACATTTATTCCAATGGTATAATTCCTATAGCATATGATGAATTTTTTAATGTATTGTTTGGGAAAGATGTTACATTTAAAAGAGGTCATGTTGAGAGGAGCTTGATGACTCCTAATGTTTTCACTTTGTCTCTTATTGTATTATATAACATTATGGTTAAAGGGGGAATTTACAATTATCTATTGCCATCCCAAGCATATATGCTTCATTTTCTTCACACAAGACTACCATTAGATTTAGGGCATACACTCTATTAGGACATCTTGAGTCTATTTTCCAAGGAAAGGATCCTTAGACATCTTTATCTCATCAACTTGTTGATCTGTCATAGGGTTGTACCAATTCCAAAGATGCCTTTACTCAAAGACAAGAGAAGCCTCAGTGAATATGTTGAAGAAAGGGACCTTTTAGATGTGGCTAAAGTAGGACCTACCATAAGATTGTAGAAGTAGAATAAGGAAGCATATCCACAGTTGAGAAGAACAAAATCCATGAGTGCTCAGATTAGTTCATCATTGAAGAAGCTTCTTCAACTCTTTGCATAAGCTATTGGAAAGATTTGGAGGAACCTCGCTTACTTGTGTAAGAGTTTGGATGTAGTTGGGATTCCACCTCCTTCTGATGGGCAAGTGTTTGAGGAGGTTACTACTCCTATTTTTGATAGTGAGAAGGATGTTCTTTTTGCACAGAGGCATTCTATAGTAGCCGACCCTTCACGTACTTATGACTCAGCAATGGAGTTTGATTTAGAGCCCGAGGCACCACTGACTTAAGTCCAAGGGGAGCATCAAGTTCCCATGTAGTAGCTTGAGCATCATGGTCCGAAACTACCTATCCATCAGTTCCTCCATTAACTGATGCTTTTAGCTGTTTTGAGCAATGAGCTATGGAGAGTATCTTTGGGACCACATCTAAATGGGTTCTAGCTTAGTAGCCCCTGGTTTAGCCAGATCCTCCAACTTCATCTCAATTTCGAGTGAAGCTTTGTCCCTAGCTTAAACACCATCAAATTTCATGTTGAAACCTTCATTTTTTGACCTAGGGTAAGGACTCATTGTAAATGTGAGATATATAGTCCATGAGCTACCATCTTACATATTTTAGCTTTTTGGAGCTAGAAAATGCTCCAAAAGTTATTACTTCCTTGTTTCCCAACTAGAAATAGGAATCCCATGTTCATATTTGGGCTTGGAAAGGTTGAAAACGCCTTTGGAATGACCAAAAATGACATTTTCATAAGTTTTTGTAGGGGTATAGCCCCAACTATGTTGGAGCCATTTTTAGTAGTCACTGGAACTACACCTTTGGTAGTCATAGTAACTATAGCAAGCATAGTTACCACCAGGACCCAACAAAAGTGCAATGGCGGGATTGTTAAAATTTTCAATTTTCCAACAACACCCAACATAGTTTCCAATCCAATGATGGTCAACATATAGAGCATTCAACACCAGGCACAACACTTTCCAACGGATCACACCATTTTTGTAGTTCCCAACCCTTGTCCTAGTTTCTAACACCTCCAACGTAGTCACAAAATCCTATTTGCTATTTTTAGTAAATTAATGGGCTTTGTGGGTAAAGTGCATTTTGGATTTACCACAAATCGCAACTATGCTAGTAGTAGTCAATAGAAAATGCTAACAGTAGTTAGTAGACTACATTGGCAGGAGTTAGCAGACTACGCTAACAGTAGTTAGGGGACTACATTGAGCAGACTACTTTGATAGTAGTTAGTAGACTATGTTGGCAAAAGTAACCATTATAAACCCTCAATCAATAGCAATCTATCAACAATTAATGGTAGTTAACAAAAGATCCAAAAATGGCAATGCTAACCTTATAAAAACCCAACGTTAACACCATTTTTAGGTTCCAAACTTTGGTATTTTGGCATCTTATACAACAATTTTGAGCACTTGGCATCTTTTTTTACAACTGTTGGCTATAATACCATTTTCCATTTCCAACCATCACAACCAATTGCAGCCATTACAACATCATTTGATAGTGCTGTTTGGTGGTAGAAACTAGGACTACACTGAGCACAAAGACTCTCACACAGTTTCCATTACTCAAAATGTGCAACATCAATCCCATTCCCATTTCTTAGATCTTGTGGAAACCATCAGAAAGTTGCAGAAAATCAAAGCTAGGAAGAAACTGGATCATGGAAGAAACCTTCTCCTACAGACTTCAAGCTTCAGCAAGCAGCTTCTTATTTTCCTAGGCACACACTTGTACATCATGCACGAAATTCTTTTTTAAATTTTTACATAAAATTTGATACTTCATGTTGTGTAATTTTTTATTTCCATTTCATTTTTGCATCTATTTATGTAACTGCAATTCTATTTCCATTTTTGTTTGACTAGATCCATGAACATTTTTGTTTTCATTTCTGACTTTGTCTATGAATACATCTACATCTCCATAGCCATTTCTATTTTATGTTTTCTATGTCATTGGATGATTAGCAAGACTATCCAAGGAATCTTGGATCCTATTTTTTAGAGGCCCTTGGGATTTGGGGTTAATATTATTTTAGCACTTAGATCTTTTGATTTTCCATTCCAGCAACTAAGATTTCTCACACCAAAAATTGTCTAGCACTAGAAGGAGGGCCTCTACCGAAATTTTTGGCCATAAACCCATTTTAGCCATTTCTATTTTTTCATTATACCTACAAAACTAGCATTGCCTTTTAAAAGCCATTCCATTGGATTTTGTTGCAGATTTTCCATCTACTGCAACGTCCATTTCATTTAGCATAGTTCATTTCCTGTTATTCCATTTACAAGATTTCATTTTTACGATTTCATTTTTGGGATTCCATTTTTGATGTTTCATCTTTTGACATTCCATTTTTTTAAGATTTCATTTTCTGGAATTCCATTTTTTGGTATTCCATTTTCAAGATTCCTTCCTTCATTTTAACCATTTAGCAACCATTTTCCATGTCCTTTCTATTTTCTTTGAACATGTCTTTCGAAAAATTAACCAAGATGCCTTCCACATTCATTGACAATGGGTGCAGCAAACAAGCTATGAGGGTGTATGACCCCAAGGAGCCTGCTATCATGGAATGTAGGCAATCTTTGTCAATTTGAGGGAAAAGTCTTAGCTTTTCGATAATAAATGAAGATCAGTAAAACTACATTTGTGCCAAAATGTAGGTTGGCATGCTAATTCTATGGTTGGAAGAAAAAGACAAAAGGGAGTTTGAGCTCATACATTAGGGTGGGAAGGAATATGTCCTTTCCCCGTATGACCAAATACCCCTCAATGATGTCTATGTTGACATCTTAGCTTAATTGATTGAGATGGAGAAGGAGGACAAAAAGCATAGCTCAAAGGAGCAATAAGAAGAGGAGAATGAGTTTAGGGATGAATTTGAGTCCAAAAACATCCTAGGAGGGTTGTTCCAAGAAGTAACCCCAAAGGCCATCAAGCCTTTCCCTAATGCCTTCATGTTCTCCATGAGCATGGTGCTACAATCTTCAACCCCATTTTACTCTACTACTGGTAGTCCCATCCCTGTCATAGCTGTGCACCAAGCACACTTAGTGCCACAACCGATGACTTTCCACTTTTCTGTGCCATTCACTACATAGCCTTGGACTAGGTAGCCATTGTTGGTGGTTGTTAGTGTTGCTAATCCCTCTCTCATCCACGTGGGATCCACCACGGGATCCCATGCAACTCAGGAATCACATACCCCTTTTGTCTTGTTTGTGGCTCAGATACAGGCACAAATATATTTTTTCTTGTTTGGCTCACAAGCTATGACTATAACACAACTTCTTCCTTCTATTCCACAACGAATAGCAAGACCACAAGTGTCACAATGTATGTCTTAGTCCTTTTTCCAAACCTTGCAATCAATAGGAGCACCTCAAAGCCTATATTAGGCTTTCCAAATGATCCATGAATTGACTAAAGAGTTAAGGAAGCTTAAGGCCTCAACGTCCTAGACTGTGAAGATAATGGACTTCTACCAAGATGATCCCATTAGTCCTATAGTTCCATTTCTAACTCTTCCTCCTAGTGTCCTTGTGATACAGTTCATGAAATACAATGTCGAAGGTAATCCAAACACACACTTGATTACCTTCTGCTTTGAGTGTTTGCTATTTTAGGCATGGTTGCATACTATTATGCTAACCTTGCCTATGTCTTTGACTGGAAAAGCACTTGATTGGTACTGTGCCTTGCCAAGAGGATCCATATCCTCTTTGGACAAACTAATTTCATAGTTTATTAACCATTTCAAGTATAACTTGAAACCTAAAACCATGCTTGACCAACTGATGAAGGTTAAGCAAGTACCCCTTAAGCTCATGCAATAGTTCATCCAATGATAAAATGCTTTTCTTAATGAGATATTAGAACTGATAGCTGAAACACATTTGTTAGCCATCTCTAAGGGGATGGTTAATGACTTTATAAAATTGAAATTATACTAGCTATATTCATGGTCTTTTATTCAACCCTTTTCCTAGACTAAGAATATAGAAGATGCCACTAAAGCCAACCAGGATCCTACCTAAGTGACATATAAGAACCAGCATGCACATAAAGACAAGGAGAAGGGCAGGTAAAATAACATATCCATAGTAACTGGAACCAAGGAAAGTAAACCAACCAACCAAGGTCCAAAGAATAACCAACCTAAGGTCCTTTCTCCCAATGACAACAATCAACCATAAACCTCTGGGGCCACTACATCGATTACCTCTAAGCCTAACTTTGCATAGAAAGATTGGCCCAACTACACCTAGTTACCCCTCAAGCTATCAAAGCTCTTGGACCAAATTTTAAAAAGTGATAGAATTCAATACGAGCAGATGTTCAAGATTGCTTGTAAGAGGCATGACAAGTTATGTGAAATATCGAAGGATCTCGCTTAGGCAACTAAGGATGATACTCTATTGCCCAAATACTTTAAGCTCAATCGTTTCTACCATTACCATTAGTTTCTAGGTCATGACATTGATTTTTACCTTACACTTAAAGATGACCTACAAACAGGGACTGATAAGGGTGAACTAGTATTGGACACATCCAATCCTGTTAGGCCTCAGAACCAATTAATGCATGTGTACAAGGACTTCTTGAACACCAACAATAGCTTGTACACCATAGTGGCATTCAATATCCACAATAACCAAAGGCCTACAAAGGAACTATTTGTGATCAAAGTGCTTCCTTAGAACAAAAGGGGCCTTTTAGCTTTTGCTAGCTCAAGATTTCCCTTTGTTGTAAGGGTACCATTACCAATGCCCACCCAAAGAGCCCTTTGTGATAAGGGTGCCCCAGCTCGCTACATCCTAGCAGACCCCGATAACTAAACAATGACCTCCCATGGTGGCCAATGCAATGTCCTCTTCCTTACAACTAACTAAGAATAGTAAGAAATCCCCAACCAAATAATGGAAAAAGGTTGCATAGAAATCGAAAAAAATAGTGTCAATTAGACCAAGTCATTATAAGAAGTCAACCTGCCAAAGCCCACTTCCATTTCAGTTGTTTTCATGAATTCTACAACATAGGCTGCTTCAACAAGTAAACCATGGGAAGAACCAAAACTCGAAGAAGAAAAGTTAGAATTTAGGCCACAACAACAACCCATGCATGAAGTCTGTATTTTGGGGTGCATGGAGTAAGTCAAAAATGACAAATTAATAACTAACAACAAGGACTTCCTTAATGTGATGAAATAACTTAACCAATCACTCAAACAAAAGAACATAACTTTAAGCTTGTATGACCTGGTCGTGACATCTACTACCCACCGTGAGGCATTGGTCAAGATGTTGATCTCCATTCCTATTAGTGAGGATGTCCTTGGTAAGGAGAAGTCTATCCATGTAGTCATGGTACCCTCTTCACCCAAGAAATCAAAGTCAACATTACTGGTGGTTCACAACAATGAAGTTAAGACAAGCCACCAAAATAATGAAGTAACGAGGATGCCTCTGTTTATAACCATATAAGTGGGATAGTATAAAGTACATAGGGTGCATGTAGATAATGGGGTGACAACCAATATTATACCCTACACCATCATTGAATGCTTAGGTTTGATTGAACAAATGCAACACACAATGACCTTAGCCCTTAAATCCTTTAATGAATCACTAGTTGTGGTCAAAGGTTCCATCTCTCTAGACTTTGTGGTAGGGAAGCAATTCCCCACAAAAATATATTTCTTGGTAGTGGAGGAGACACCAAGATTTAACCTCATCCTAGGAGGACCTTGGCTAGCCCAATTATGGGCTATGTCCTTACCCATTCATCAAGAAATTCACCTACCTTATGAGGAAGGTGAAATAGTTATTCATTGCAAAAGCATGGTCCTCTTAGCTATTAGTAATGTTGATGTAGAGCAAGGTTCAGAAGTAGAATTTTAGAAAGAAGTCCCTACCATTGGCCATAAAGTTGAAGATGTAGATGGAGAAAAAGAGACCAAAATAAACAATGAAGAATCTATTGATGCACCATGGGGAGAGCTCCCCTTCAACCTTATTAGTGAAGAAGATGGAGAGTGTAAATTAGTGCAAAATATATCATATGCATTTTCCAATCTCTCAAAGATTAGGAAACATTTGCACCAATGATATATGCTCCTAATCTTTCCCACACCCTAAGCGCTTACAACATTGTAATCAAATGTACTCATAATCCAATAGCATGATTTATACTTTATTTACTTTTGTATTTTTGGGCTTGTTTTCTTTTATAGTGAATTATTTATTTGCCTATAGCTTAAAATTTACATTCACTTTAGATTCTGTTACTTTTGAAGCCTTTTTATTTTTGTTTGAAAAAGTTAAAGACACCATAAAAATTGTAAAACTGAGAAAAATCATAAAAATTCATAAGACATCATATATCTAGAAAAATATATTCTCTTTTATGTATCGTAACGGTCTGCTAAAATATTAAATTGGCATTGTGGCCTGCAATGCCCTTAAACTAGTAGGATGGTGTATGGCCTGCCATGGCCTTAAACTAGAAAATAATCTTATACCTCATTTTTGCTTTAGTTTACAACCTTGTTACATAGCCATCTTAACTTTCTATTACATGAAAACCAAGTGTAGCCAATGTTGCCAAAACATAGATTGCAATGTAGAATGATAACATAAACAAAATCATAACGCAATAATGTCATAACAAAATTTAAAATTTAAAACTTAAAAATTTAAAATTAAAGTTAAAATGTCAAAAATATCATAAACATAGCCAAATAAACTATCCAAAAGATAAGATTTTTGGCTAAAACTAGTCATACATCAACACCAACATCAAATCAAAAGAAATAAAAATTGTAAAGCCAGTAAGATAAATAAGGAGCATCTGGCCTTAGAGGTGTTGTGGCATCTCCACTCTCACTGTTGGGGTTGCTGATGTCTTTTGGTGCTTGTAACATGACAACAAAAAACTAATTAGTCACCAACGCACATAGGGATGAAATAAACAACTTAAACAAGACCAAAACTAAAAGTAAGCAAACCTGGGGTAGTTTTGGAGTCACATGTTCTTCAAGAAAGTTCTGAAGACCAACCTCTAGATGGTGGAGGAGTTTATCTTTGGACATGTGGGCATAGTCCACATCCCCAAGATCAATACCCATTAGGATATTAGTCTTGTTAATGGTGCTTCATGCAAGCGGCTCATGTGAGAACATGGTAGTGGATGTTTCCACTAATGTAGTAGTGACCTGATGAGTAGGGGAGTTATCAACAATCACATTCTTTGTGAACATCTTAGACCTCCCTAACATTGATGCTTGTGATGAACAATTCAAGCTTTCATTACTCCATGGATTCATCCTTTAGCCAAGTAAGGTAGGCATCCTATTTAGCTTTGTATATTCATTTGTGATCCTTCTATGTATGAATCCACTTGAGGACCAAACCACGATAGTCTTTCCACTCACCAGGCTTGTGGTTGATGAGATCAATTTGGAGCTTCTACTCTACTACCTGTCTAACCACGGAACCCAAATTTTCTCATCATTTTTTAACCTTCCAACCTTACTACACAAAGGATGAGTTGGAACTACATCGGTCTAGTGTACTCCACTTCCAAGCCCAGTGTAGTCCCCATAAAGTTACCAAAAAATTATCCAAATTTTCTCAAGGTTTTCTTCTAGGGGTCCTACGATCCACTGAAGTTGATTTTGGTTGTAAAGCTTTCTTGTTTTTTTTTTTCTAAACTCACTATGCTAACAAGAGATTAGGACTATTCTAGGCCAACGTTGTCCCTACCTAGGCCTAGCGTAGTCCACCTAAAACACTTCAAACAATTATCAAAAAATAACCTAGAAATCATCCTTTGGAAGTCTTAGGACACTGCCAAAGTTGATTTCAACACTAAAACTTAACCTTTTCTACTTTTTAAATCCAACTATGCTTGGCTAGTGTAGTCACTATCTAGGACTAGTGTAGTCCATTCCATGATGGTCAAAATAGCTTCAAAAATCCCAAATTGACTCCTAGAAAGATCTAGAACCCTACTAAAACATGCACAAACTTTGGAACCTTGGAAAGTGAGTTAGAACTTATTTTTTAGCCTTTTCTCATCTAGAATTCTTCAATACATTGGGAACTACGTGTGCAATGTAGTTCAATGGTATCTAGCCATCCAAGGCCTAAATAGGCATGAAAACTAGCAATTTTTGCATCAAAACCCTAGCTGACAATACTAGTGACCCCATAAGTCCATTAGGATGGTTGATTGAGCCTTGAAAATGAAAAAAATTCATTGTCAACTCCTAACTATGTTGGAAAAGCTAGGGACTACGTTTTGTCAGTTTAGTCCCACTTGGGAGGAAAACTGTAGTAATGAAATTTGACAGTAAGCAGTTCAAAATGGCCTAAAATTAACCTAGAATGACCAGAACCTTACCCCCATGACTCCCAATTGTGAATTTTGTTCTATTTCAACCCTATAAATCCTTCAAACTTAGTCATTCCTTGTGACTACGTTGCAACCTAGTAGCCTAGGGTAGTCACCCCTTGGAACTAAGATTTCCAACCTACTAGGATGCCAAAATGGTACCAAAAGTTACCAATCTTCAGTAAATATTTCTTGTGCTAGTTATTTAGACCATCAGAGGCCTGAAAATGATCATATCAATCCCTAGAAAATGCCATTGAAGGTCAACTACATTGGAAGAAGGTAGGACTACACTAGGCCAACATAGTCACTAGTAGGGCCCAATGTAGTAATAGAAAAAGATGTTAATTTTGCTTGAAAACTACTCTAGAATGACCCCCTCATGTTCCCAAGATCCTCTAAAAATCCTATAGTCCCATACTATGGTCCGTTAAGGCCTAAAATTGGCAGAATCTAACCTTGTTTGGCCAATATCAACCAATTTTTACCATATGTATTTCATTCTCACTGATTTGACATTATTTTGCATTGTTGATCTTCTTTCTCATCAATTGACTTTATAGAGCCTCCATATAACTTCCCATTTTATCATGTTCACATTATTTTCTTTCTTATGACCCTTGATTAACCTTATATGTCCTTTATTTGATCTCATTGGTCATTATCTATCTCATAATAGCCTTGGCTCACCTTATTTGCATTGGAATAGCATGTGTTCATATGTTTACATGTTTATCAAAGTATTTTATATCATTTTAGCATGGTTTACTCATTTTTACGCAGGTGCCAGTTAATGTTCTTATGGTTGATATGTAGGGTTGTATTATGGACATCTGGAAGTAAATTACCTTACCTTTGAGCCTAATTAGGCCTCATGGTGATGTTGAATGATGCATCAATCCTAATTGTTTAGACCTAGAGCCTAAGAGTCCTGACAACCACATAGCCTCAATTGAAAAGCCTATAGAATGGTTCTAGAATCTAGTTAAAACCTTTGACCTTGAGGTTGGTGACATAATTAAAGACTCTCTTGCTAAGGTTCCTATTACAACACATAATGGTTAGGAGAAAATCCTTGAACTAAGTTCCTCATTGAAACCTTAGTAGACTCAAGACATCACGAAAGTCCTACAAGATAGTATTAAGGTCTTTGTCTGGTCATATGAAGATATGCTAGGCTTAAATCCACATCTAGTCTAATACAACATCATACTCAATCCTAGCATTAGACCAGTTAAGCAGAAAGTGTGTAAGATTAGACCAGACTTATCCTTGGTAGTTCATAATGAGATCACAAAGCTATACAAAGCTGATGTCATTAGGGTTGTTGACTATGCAAAGTGGGTTTCCAAAATAGTGGTAGTTCCTATGAAAAATAAGAGTATCTATATTTGCATCAATTTGTAAGACCTAAATAAGGCAACCATCAAGGATGATTTTGCTTTACCTAGTATTGATCAATCTATTGATACTATGGTTGGACATCCCTTATTGTCCTTTATGGATGTGTTCTTATTATATAACCAGATTAGGATAAACCAAAAACACCAACTTAGCATAAGTTTCATGACTCCTTGGGGTAGCTTTACCATACCAATAGATAAGTAGAAGTAAGCAAAAAGGCCATCATCAACTTGCTCAAGAAAATGCTCAATAACAGCAAGTGTAAATGGCATGAACGGCTTGTCCATGCACTATTGGCCTACAAAAAAACCTATATTATGACAACTAGTGTAACCCCTTATAGCATGGTTTATGATTCTAAAGTTGTTTTACCTCTTGAATTCCAGGTGCCATCACTTCGAGTAGCCTTGACCAACTTCATCAATGATGAGAAGAATAAGGAGTTAGGGATAGTGGTCCTAGACTTGGTGGAGGAGCAATGTATGCAAGTGCTTGCTCACATTGAATTATATCAAGAGAGGTAGAAATGACAACACTACCATAACTTAATCATGTGACAAATCAAGAAAGGTGACCTAGTCCTCAAAGTCATTCATGAGCATGTGGATAGGTTCTCAGGTAACTAGAAAGGGCCTTTCCTTGTCACTAGGGCCTATAGTAATAGAGCATTTAGGATAGAAAATATGGATGGGAATTATTTGGCCAATTTGGTTAATCACTCCTATCTGAAATCATATTACATGTAGTTGTCAAAAACCAACAAGCAAGCCTACTTTCTACAATCTACTGAGGTCTTAAACCAACACCATGATCCTCTAAGACCTTAAATTGGCACCACGGCCTACTAGGGCTTTAAATTGGCAACACTATTGACCTATGATGACTAGATCTAATACACTATTCTACATGGCCTTATATATTTCATTGTAATAACATGATTTATTTTCTTGATTTTCTTTTTCTCTTGGAGTTATGTTTGTAGGATGAAGACTTGAACCATCACAAGGATGCAACTCATTACGGAAACAAGTCAATATGTGACCTTGATGTGCAAGATCTAGTGAGTTTGTCCTACTTTCTCAAGAGTGGTTGTACCATTTCCCTCCATCTAGCACCACTCCTTAAGCCCAACCCCATAACCTGAATATAACCTTTCATACCTTAAAGTACAATGCTGACCTACATTTGTCACTCATACACTATAGGCATATGACATCCTTGTATCATGCTCCACCCTCAAGTCCACTTAAATGTAACACACTTCATTTAGTGGGGAACCATTAAGTTCATTGAGAGTAATGCTTCTCACTTGATGGAAAAACCACTAAGGCCATTGAGTGTAACACAACTCATTTAATGGGAAAGCTATATCAAGCTGGCCTTGACAATGAAATCCAATGAAAAAAATGGGGGAAAGAAAACTGCCAAGAGCTAGATGGCCAGTGAAGCCTTAAATCCTAAGAAATGAAGAAACCTTGGAGAGAAGTGATTTAACCCTCAAACGCATTTACCAAGTGACCAACACTTCAAAACATGTTAATACCATACTATAGCCATGATGACAACATTTAGAATGCATTATTAGCCCTCATAATCATCTTTCGATGACCTCTTTTCTATTTCCTCATCATATCCTTATCTTGTCATCACAAGCACTCTTGGACATAGTTTGACACTACTGGATCAAGAATGGAGAGGGAACATTGGTGATAGACCTATAGTGGTGTTTTGTATTCTTTGTCAATGTCTCTCAGGTCAATCCTCTAGACATCAACAAAGAGGAACCAATGAAAAACCATCAAATTTCATGTTGCAACCTTCATTTTCTGACCTAGGACAAGGACTCATTGTAAATGTGAGATATGTAGTACATGAGCTATAATCTTGCATAATTCAGCTTCTTGGAGCCAAAAAATGCTCTAAAAGTTGTTATTTCATTGTTTTCCAACTAGAAATAGGTACCCCATGTTCATATCTAGGCTTGGGAAGGCCAAAAATAGCTTTGGAATGGCCAAAAAATAGTATTTTTATGAGTGAGTTTTTGTAGGGGTATAGCCCCAACTACACTAGAGCCATTTTTAGTAGTTGCTGAAACCACACCTTCAGTAGTCATAGTAGCTACAACCAGTGTAGTCACCACTAGGACTTAACAGAAGTGCAAAAATGGGATTGTTGAAATTTCTAGTTTTCCAACAACACCCAACATAGTCATTCCAAGTCAACAACGAATAGCATAGATAACATTCACTACTAGACACAAAAATTTTTGATCAATCAAATCATTTCTATAATTTCTAACCCTTGTTCCATTTTCTAGCATCTCCAGTGTCGTCACAAAAGCTTGTTTGCTATTTATAGTAAATAGATGGGTTTTTTGGGTGATGTCCATTTTGAATTTACAACAAATGGCAATTATGCTAGCAGTAGTCAGCAGACTACACTAATATTTGTTAGTGGACTACACTGAGTGAACTACGCTGGCAGTAGTCAGTGAACTATGCTAAAATGGGAGCAGGGAAACCGAAGCAGGGAAAATGCCAAATCATGAAGGCAACCTTCTCTAATGGACTTCAAGCTTCAACAAGAAGCTTCCAATGACCATAGACACATACTTGTACATCACAAACCCAATTATTTTTTATATTTTAATATAAAATTTGGTTGTTCATGCTGTGAAAATTTTGATTTTCATTTCATTTCAACATCTATTTCTGTATCTACAATTCTGTTTCCATTTCCCTTTGATCATATCCATCTATATTTTCATTTTCATTTTCATTTCTGACTATATCTATGAATCTGTTTATGTCTTCTTAGCCATTTCTATTTTACATTTTCTAAGTCCTAGATGATTGGAAAGACTATCCAAGGCACCCTGAATCCTATGTTTTAGAGGACCTTGGGATTTGTTGTTAAGACTATTTTAATGCTTGGATCTTTTGATTTTCCCATTCTAGCAACTCAGATTTCCTGCACCAACACTGGTGAGCTCTTGTCCAATAGATTGAATCCTTTGATGAGAATACACAACACTTGAGCTAACCTAGCACCAGTAGTCATGATGATGAGGAGAATACTTATGATCCATCTAGAGCAGTAGAGGGCTCAAAGTCTAAGGATGTGATTGAGGCTAGTTGATGAGTGGCGAGGTACCCCTACACTCAACCATATGAATACGAGCGTAACACGCGTGATCCGGACGAACTCCACAGACTAAGTGCCTACACACCTCATGGAACACTTAAGGTTAATTATTTATTGTCTTCCCAGACTTGTATTTTTCATGGTGTATGGTTAAGTAAGTTCGAGGTATATGATTTTTATAGCTTTTTCGATTTTATCTCCTATGCTGAAAGGTGAAGGGTTAAAGAGACTAATTACTAACTCTAACTAACTAACTAAGTCTTAATTAACCTAGCGTCAACATCCGTTCCCACTTACCATTCACACCCTGAACCAATGCAACTGTGATTACCAAACGCTAGTCGTTGCTGGGATCACCACACGTAACGCATGTGCTCGAAGCAGTTGTACTGAGGCACTTAACTAGGAGAGAAGGGTTGAGAGAGATTTAATAACTAATAAAGAATTTAAAATGAAAATAGTAAATAATAATAAATAAAATTCCTATTTAGCCTATTCCATGCACTGTAAGGTTTATCCAAGAAGTTTGTCTTTATTGCCATACACAAACTTGTGTTTAGGTACAATGTCTACTCGAATAAAGATTCGTTCACTTTGGATTTCCTACTACAGGCACATGGAAAATATTCTATCTCTGGAAGGATCAAACTACCAGAGTTTCACTACGGTCTAAGCCTAGGATGGAAAACAAGGGAGAGCCGCCTCTTATTTATAGACTTTACGACACACCGCAATATCGCGTACGTGATATTGCGTCCCATCATACCCCCATGACTAAATAAAAACTCATCCTCGAGTTCCTTATAATAATATCAAGAAGGTATGGGATTATTAACTCAAAATGAAACTAATGGGATGACTTGTGAACGGATCATCATTATAAGACAAGACAACACTTGTGTTCATGACAACAAGAGTGAACACCTTATTACATTGACATCAGGCCTTATTTGGCAGCTGAGAAAGAGAGAGAGAAAGAAGTGTTTCTACTGCCAATGCCAAGATTGCACCTTTCGTTGTCCATCCGTAAGCACACCATCGGTCTTGCTCCTTGCATAGCTGCTTCCAGCATTGCTCCATTCCAAGTGTTCCTTCCAGATCCCCTTCGTTGTTGTATGATTGCCATCTGCACACACAACACAAGCTTATATTAGTAAGGGTAAATGAACTTCAATGCAGTGGATACCTTGCTTCGGTGAAAGATCCATTGGCTGAGTTATGGTATGGCTGATATGAATCTAGAGATATAATATTAATGACTACCGAAGGTGTAGGGGTTAGGAGAAAATTAAAAAAATTGGGCCCCCGTACCCCCATGACTAATCGCGAACCTCCGGTAGCGATAGGATGGAGAAGGAAAAAGGAATAAGAAAGATGAAGAAAAAGGGAAAACTATAACATCGATGAAATGGATGTCAAGATGGAAATGAACAAAATAAAATTAATTGCAAAAATGTTAAGGAAAAGAAGTTAACTGGTGCACCAAATAGGAATGTCAGTGGATCCTCCCAAAAGTAGGCTCATGCCCTTAATGCCATGACAAACCCACATTCAAAGAGTTTGTAGGCTCTGGGAATGTCATTTGGAACAAGAGTTAAAGTCTTAACGATAAGAATTTACCAAAAAGAAAATAATGCATCAACCAAAATATACACTAATGATACAACTGGTAATGAGGTGAACAATGGAGAGAAAGATGGAGAGAAGAGAATGAAATGGAATCCCAAGAACAAGGTGGTGTACAACCCCGTGTGTAGTTTATGATTAATGTGACTTAGCAAATTTCATTCCAACTCTGGCCTTAAAAAATCCACTTCCAGTGACTTCGCATTAATGCATTCGGCCAATCCATCCCCTTGAGGTAACAAGAATGCCTTCACCCAAGAGTCACCACCATTTTGACAAAACAAGGAGGAGAGAATGGGAAGCGAGAAGGGCCTTAGTTAGAGGGAACATTTTTATTTTGAGTTCCATAACCAGTGCTTGTAGCCCAAGGAATTATTTTGCCTAAGGGATGTGCTTTGAATTCTCACTTTTATTTTTTGTGTTTTATGTATTTATGTGTGAGAACCACACCATGCAAAGACTTTGTTATTTTTATTGCTCAGCGTCTCAATAATTGGGTAACGTCAAAGTGGCAAGAAAAATCAAGAAGAAAACATCCAAGCACCCAAGAGAATGGCCAACACAAATGCATCAAGTTCCCTTGAAGTCACACCCTTTTCAATCCTTGAGTCCTTCCTTAGTTTGAGAAATGCCCAGTCACCGATTCGTTAAAGTTCTTATTAGAAAGAGACTATACATTTCCAAGCTGAGAGAGATCATAGAAACTGGTGGATGAATGGATGAAGTGAACTCATTGCCTATCATATCAAAAGAAGCATACCTGAGTATCAACATCATGACTTAAAGGTAAAAATCAAACATTAGCAATCAATATGAAAATAGTTCATGCCATCATGAAGAACACTTATTGGTGACAAACTTACAAGGTGGATCACGTACACACACACAAAAAAAATATGAAAAAGTATAATGATGTTGAAAAAAAAAACAAAAAAAGTTAAAGGAATTTTTAAAACAAAAACAAGAAAAGTTAAAGAAATTTGTAAAACAAAAATGTGTAAGAAAAAAACGTGTAAAACAAAAATGTGTAAAACAAAAATTTAAAAAGAACTGAGGGCCTCAATTTATTAGCACATGTGGCCATCTCCCCCATGACTGAATGGAAGGGGAGAGATCCAAAATAAGGAGCGTGGTTGTCTGCTGTCAGAGGTGTGAGTTGCACTGGCTGCTTTGGATTTATGGAAAGGTTTGGTTTGTTGCACATTGACCAGTAATCTCTTGTCAAGGGTTTCAGGCTTGTAGATTTTCATGGCTCTCGAAGGAAAGGTTGTATGAATAATGTAGGGTCCCTCCCACAATGTTTGAAATTTTGTACATTGTGGTACATGTGCAGGATTCCAGTAAAGGACCTTGTCTCCATGTTGTTATTTAACCTTTCAAATTTTTGAGTCATGACATTGTTTGTTGTATGCCTTGTCTATCTTATTTGATGACAGGGCAACCAATCAATTCTCGTCTAGAACATTTAGAGATGCCAATCATTGTTTTTGTGCTAGATCGAGGTCAAGGTGGAGGTCACATGCCATGGAGAGTGTATGAAGCTCCGTTTGAATTGGAAGTTTTGAGAGTTTTCGGTACATCAACTCATAGGGAGAGTTGCCTGTAGGGAGTTTCTAAGTGGAGCAGTATGCCCAGAGAGTGTCATTCAATTTCGTGCTCCAATCTTACCTAAATTTGCTAATTGTTCTCATTAATATTCTCATAATCTCTCGGTTGGTGACCTCTGCTTGGCCATTAGCTTGGGGGTGATAAGGTGTGGTCAATTTATGCTCAACCCCTAAGCGTTGCATCAACTTGTGAAAGGTTGCACCTGTAAAATGTGTTCCATTGTCAGAGATGAGTGCACGTGGCATACCAAACCTATTTACAATTTGCTGTTGTACAAATCGTGTAGCTATAGATGACATGCAATCTGTTACAGTAGCTGCTTCAGCCCATTTGGTCAAATAGTCAACAACAACAATAATATAAGCCTTCCCATTGGACATCGGTGTAATAGGCCCCATAAAATCTATTTCCCAAATATTAAAGGGTTCTAAGGGTTGAATCCATTGTTGCAGATCCTGCATTCTAATAGTCATTCCACCATCCTGTTGACAACGTTCACAGGATTGGACAAACTGATGGGCATCTCGAAATAGCATTGGCCAGTAGTATCCTGCAAGCAGGATCTTAATGGTCGTTCATCTCCCTGCATAGTGGCCCCCACAGGGACCCTCATGAGCATCCTGGAGAACTCTTAACTGATCATCATCGGGCACACACCATCAAACCAAGCCATCAGGACAGACTTTATAGAGTTGTGCCTTGATTTCCATGAAGTTCTTGGTTCTCTGAAGAAACCGTTGCTTCTTCTTAAAGTCCAACCCCTGTGGTGTTTGTTGGGAGAGGAGATAAGTGAGAATGCTACTATACCAATTTGTTCCCGTGGGTTGGTTATTTATTACATCGGCAAAGAGGGTTTCATCAGGAAAGTGATCCGATACGGCATATTTTTTCCTCTTTGTTGTCCCAACGCAACTGAGATAAATGATCGGCAACTATGTTCTCGGTGCCTTTTCTATCTACTATTGTTAAATCGAAATCTTGAAGGATTACCAACCAACGTATAATACGAGGGCTAACCATTGGCTTGTTCATGAGGAACCGTATTGCACTATGATATGTATGAATGTACACTTTGTAGCCCAACACATAGTGCCTAAATTTGTCCAGTGCAAACACTACAACCATTAATTTCTTTTCGGTAGTTGTGTAGTTGAGTTGTGCACTAGCAATACTTTTACTCGTACAGTGGATGTAATAAGGGCATTTTTGTTCATCTAACTATGTTAGTATGGCTCCTAAGGCATAATTAGATGTGTCGGTCATTATATGAAATGGTCTGGACCAGTCGGGGGCTTGTAGGATAGGGGTTTCCACAAGCCTTTGTTTTAGAGTTTAGAATGCTCGTTCACATTTCCTGGTCCATTCGAAGGATGCATCTTTTTTTGTTAATTCTACTAATGATTTGGCAATCTTGGAGAAGTTCTCAATGAATCTCCTATAGTAGCTAGTGTGTCCAAGGAATGACCAAATATCTTTGACCATTTCTGGTTGTTGAGTGATTCCTTGGATAACCTTTACTTTTTTTAGGTCTACCTCTATTCTTGATTGCGAGATCTTATGTCCCAGTACTATGCCCTCTTGAACCATTAAATGGCTTTTCTGCCAGTTGAGCTTTAGATTGGTTTCAACGCATTATTTCTGCACCTGCTCTAATTGGTCTAGGGCTTGATCAAAGCTTGCCCCGTAAGTGGAGAATTCGTCCATAAATACTTCCACTCCGTTTCCTATTTGTTGTTGAAATATACTTAGGACTAAATGTTGGAATGTAGCGGGGGCATTGCACAAGCCAAATGGCATTTGCTTATATGCGAATGTTTCCCAGGGACTAGTGAATGTTGTTTTGGCTTGATCTTCTGGTGCTATTCGGATTTGATTATATCCACTATATCCATCCAGAAAACTATAATAGCAATGCCCCACTATAGTGTCCAAGACTTGGTTGACGAATGGCAATGGAAAATGATCTTTGAATGTTGCCATGTTCAATAGCCTAAAATCTATACATACCCTCCATTTTCCTCCTTTCTTAGGAATGATTACTAGAGGACTAACCCAATCGCTATCAGTAATGGGATATATGAACCTGGCCTTGAGGAGTTGCTCTATCTCTTCTTTTACTACATGTTTCAATTTTGGGTTCAACCGCCTTTGTGGTTGCTTCCAAGGCTTCATGGAGGGGTCCATGTAAATCCTATGCTGGCATATCCTAGGGTATATTCCAATTATATCAGGGTATGACCAAGCAAAGGCTTTTGACCATTTATTGATTACCTTCAATAGGCTTTCTTTTTGTTTGGGGGTAAGTTTTGCGTTGACAATTATCAGTTTCCCGTTTTCAAGGGTCATGTATTCCAGACTGGTGGGCAATGGTTTTAGGTCTAGGGGCTCTTGTCTAAATTCCTTAGGAATCTCCAACTTCCCCTAATTAATGTTTTCAAAGTTAAGGGCTGGAAGTTGGCAACAAACTTGCTCTAGTATGTCTGTGCTTTCAATGTAAGCATTAGTGATTCCCTTAGTCAGTTCCATGCATGTTGTTGAGTTGCTCCCTTGATCAGCCATCAACCACTGGGTGTTTTCTTATTGTGTGGCTGCTACATATAAACTTTTTTATGTCAATATCTTGTGCACACCGATTGCGTGTCGGCAATGTTAAACTTTGCATTAGCCATGATTTCTGCACACAATGGCACCCTATGTCACTATATGCGATGCATGGAACTCTCTTCCTCTCAATATTTCCAAAAGTATTTTTCTTGGATATTTCAAGGGAAAGATTGTGGATTCCTAGGCATGCATCAATTGTACTCAGCCATGCCCTTCCCATTATTATTGGGAAATCCCCTTTGTCATTATTTATTTGGATCACTAGGAAATTAGCTGGGTATGATCAACCACCCACAATGGTAACAATGTCCTCAACCTGTTCCAAAGGAACAGTGATGGACTGGTTAGCCAGCTCTAAATGAATATTGCTCTTCTTGAGTGGAGGAAGGTTCCAAGTTTTGTACAATTCTTGTGAGATTAAGTTGACTCCGGAGCCTGAGTTAAGAAGAGCCTTATGAGGTTCATTCCTAGAGACTTGAAGATAAATTAGGGGGCTTCCAAGATCGAATAATTTCTTAGGAAGATGGCCTACCTTAATCCAGTCAGTTACGGTATGTGTTAACATAACCGTATGCATTGGATGTGATTTTTTGTGTGAAGGGGGTCCCAAAACCTTATTTGGTACGACAGTGTTTAGATGTTCAACCACTTGTGAGGATGAGGGCTTAGTTGGATTGTTAGTTTTGAAGAAAGGTCTTTTTGGCATAGAATTGTTAGGACCAACTGAGGATTGAGGATTGGAAGCCCTTGTGACATTGGGTTATTGTAGTTGAGTGGGAAATCCCCTTGGTATTGTTGGAACAGTTGGTGGTGGAGCTACTAGCGTGAGAGGTGTGGATGGATTTGGAGGATGGCATACATGTGGAGTGTCCCTTCTGGGAGGGGAAGTCTGATAATATTCCCAAACTAGGTAGTGACGTCATGGAGTTGTGTAACCCATAGGGTAACTTGGAGAAATCGGCTGCTATGCGTAGTAACCATAAGGATCGGGTTGTCGGTAAGGGTATTGTTGCCCAGGCGGTGGCATCCCCCATGACTGTGGGTGTTTCCACTGCTGATGTTACCTGATGGGTTGTGGTGGAGTTCCACTTGGATAGTACATCAACGGTTGGTGGAATTATCTTGGGTTACCTTAGGGATAAGGTAACCTTTAGGGTGTCTGCCCAAGGGGTTCACCAACTCTTCGAGTGGTGACTCATCCTCTTCACCGCAAAATCTCACTCCCTTCTTTCAAAGAGAGGGATCACGGTTATATTCTTCCGCACTTTCCCTTTTTCGTAGCTCCCCTTCTTCTTTGGCTATTTGTTCCAACAAGCGATGAATTTCATGGGATCTAAGTTCTGATAGTCTCCCTTGGGCATAAGTCCCAAGGGTTCTCCTAGTTTCGTACCTTAGCCAATCTACGATGTCATAAAGTTGATCCTGTTGTGCGTATCCATGGTCTAGGCAATGATGTAACAACGCATAGTAGTGGTCCATGGCAGCATCCAAGGGTTTATGAGTACCTTTCTTCCATCCTTGGATCTGCTTATGCAAATTAGACACTTTGGAGTACGTTTGATATTTATTATTGAAGAGTTCTAACATCGTACTCCACCTCCTGATGGTTTCTGGTTCTAGGGACCGGTACTAACTCTCTGCTTCCTTTATGAGTGTCCTGGGAAACAACTTTAATTTTTTCCACTCATTCTCTATGTTCTACAAGGCACAAGCATAGTGAAATGCTTGTAAATGATTTTTCGGATCTGCGTTGTATCCCCCTTCAAAGCGTGGGATATTATTCATGTCTAAGCGCTTGATTCGACTATCTTTTAAATGCCTTGTTGGTATTCTTACAGCCTCCATTATATCTAGCATGCTTCGGGTGGCAAGTAGGGGTTCATCATGATCATCTCTTTCATGATGTCTATGATGTCTACATTGTTCCCTACTTTCCCTCCGTTCATGCCCTTATCCTCTCTCTCGACTCTCTCGTCGAGGTCTCTCATTTTTCCTACCTCTATCCTCACCGTTATGCTCTTTATGATTACACCCAGATGTGGAAGGAGAGGGTGAGTGATGTGAAGAAGGGGAAGAAGAAGGAGAACCATCACCATGACGATGTTTCTTGCCTTCTCTTCTGTGGCTTCGGCCCTGATCGTGGTGACTATCTGAGTGCCCGTCCTTGTCATGTGCTGTTGTTCCCTCAGTGAATAGTTGGTGTTCACGGGGATCAGAACCAGGTTTGTGTATCATGGAGCGTAGGTTCTGATACCCCACCTCCTCATTATCGTTAGGAGGGGGAACATCTTTTGATAGAGAACCCGTTATAAGTGGTTCACCATCTCTAATTTCACTTAGGACGTGCGGGACCTCTTTGCCCTTCAACAATGTATGTTGGCTCTCCTGCCTTGAGTCCCTCATACATTGTGTGGCTTTGGGATTATAATCCCTCATGTCAAAATCTTCCGTAACGTATTCAACATAAAGCTGAGTCATGCCAATCTGTGCCAAAGCATGGAGGAGCATATTGGGGCTGCATGATCTAGAGATAATGCAATGTTACCTTGCAAGTCTCTCTAGCACATCTGTTCATCCTGATGGAGGATAAAAGTAAAATTAGGTATGTACTCATCAGGATGAGTATATACCACTCAGTATTGTTGAGGAACTGGTTGATTTTGGTTATGTGTTTTAGATTGCCGACTATTCTTTATATGATCCCTAGGTGGTGTAATGATCTTGTGAGAAGAGGAAGAAGACATTGTGTCTTATCGGTGTGCTAATTAACCATTATATAAATTTTTGTTTAATTAACCCTAAGGTTTGTTTAAGCTCCCAATGATGTGAATGATCTCTTATGTTCTACTTAGCACACAAACACTTAGTCCCCGACAACAGCGCCAATGATGAGTGGCGAGGTACCCCTACAGTCAACCATACGAATACGAGCGTAACACACGCAATTCAGTCAAACTCCATAGACTAAGTGCCTACATACCTCATGGAACACTTAAGGTTAATTATTCGTTGTCTTCCCAGACTTACTTTTATTTGTCACGGTGTATGGTTAAGTAAGTCCGAGGTATATGATTTTTATATCTTTTTCAATTTTATCTCCTATGTTGAAAGGTGAAGGGTTGAAGAGACTAATTACTAACTCTAACTAACTAACTAAGTCTTAATTAACCTAGCATCAGCATCCATCCCCACTTATCGTTCACACCCTGAACCAATGCAACCGTGGTTACCAAATGCTAGTCGTTGCTGGGATCACGATGCGTAATGCATGTGCTCGAAGCGGTCGTACTGAGGCACTTAATTAGGAGAGAAGGGTTGAGAGAGATTTAATAACTAATAAAGCATTTAAATGGAAAACATCAAATAATAATAAATAAAAGACCTATTTAGCCTATTCCATGCACTACAAGGTTTATCCAAGAAGTTCGTCTTTATTGTTGTACACAAACTTGTGTTCAGGTACAATGTCTGCTCGAATAAAGATCCATTCACTTTGGAGTTCCTATTGTGAGCACATGGAAAATATTCTATCTCTGGAGGGATCAAACTGCTAGAGTTTCATTACGGTCTAAGCCTAGGATGGAAAACAAGGGAGAGCCACCTCTTATTTATAGACTTTACAGCGCACCACGATATCACAGCCCATGCGATATCGTGTCCCATCACTAGTGATTGAGACCTCAGGTGATTATTTTCTCTCTCCTTTTTTTGATGTTTAAGAAGAAGAAGATGTTTTTTGTTTTTCACATATGTGATTTTTGAACTTTACACATATGTGATTAATCTGATGATAGATAGTTGTGCATTTATGTGGATAGGTGGCTATATGACAGTTTGTGGATGAGTTATAGATAGATGGTGTTTACATTTTTTATTTCTATGTGGTATACCTTTGTTCTTCACTTTTTCATTTGCATCATTTCATTATTTTCCATGTACTATCGAACTACCTTGAACCTCAACACTTTATTCTAATCTTTGGCTACCATTGGAATTTAGAGGAATTTGTTTTCTTTAGTGATTTATATATATTTTTTATCCTTTTTGATGTTGTTCAAAAAGGAGAAGAGTATAGTTATTAGAATATTTAAAGATTTTTGAGATTTTGCATGTCTACTAATTCATTTTTTAAAGTTTTGAACAACACCAAAAAGAGGAAGATTGTGGTCCTTTTGGCATGTCAAAACATTAAGAAAAATGGAGAACAAGGTTGTTTGTGTGGTTGTTGTGTTTTTAGGATAAGAACTTGGATTGAGACAATAAGGCTTGCAGAAGTTCAAGAACATGGACAAGGAACAAAGAATTCAAAATGCAAAGGGAGCTATAGAGAGACATCTTGAAGAAATAGAAGATGTCTTGGAAAATTGAAGGTAGCATAAGAAAAGATGTCTCTACAAAACAATAAACATCTTTCTCTTTAAAAATACATCTTTCATTAGAAGAAGATGTCTTTCCAGAATGTTTGTTATTTTATTTCAATGCTATTTTCTTTGAATTCTAGTTATTTTTTTCCAGTTTCAGAATTTGTTATAGTCTATTTCTAAGTCTCAAAGTTTGTTTATAAATTTCTCTCTCAGTTTAATACTTATATCCAAAATAATGTTAATTAAAATAACTATATTTGTTCATTTAACAACTCGAAGCATCACATTGCCCTCACTAGTTAAGACTATTCCTAGGTTTCTACACCCATATGAGAGGTGACCTAAGCAGTAGTCTCTTAAAACAAGTTTTCCAAGGGTGTCACCACGTAACCCATATTTACATGTGAACACCCTCTTTTTGGTGTTAGAAGAAGGGCCATTTCTATTTTCCTTTTTTTTGGAATCCTCTATTTTTCTATTTCATTTTCTTATTATCATTTCCTTATTACCATTTTCTGAAACCTCTGTTTTCCCATTTCTATTTTTTCATGTTTTTATTGATAATTGTCTTTTTCTTTTAGATTTAGTTTCAGTTTTTTTTTCTTTGTAGGTTCCCTAAATCTTGATTGGTCTATTCCTATTTCCTGTTTTTGATTACAATTATCTATTTTCTAGTTACTATTTAATATCATGAAACTACTATTTCTTTGAACTTTTATTTTAATTTTTCAATTTCATGAACCTTTCATGTTTCCATTTTCTTGTTTCTATTTTCTGGTTTCTATTTCCTGAAACACTAGTTTCCTATTTTTGTTTTAGGCAGTCCTTACCTTAGTTCTAACTTTGGTAGGGTGATTTTCTTAATGACATCATTTTGTTTTAAATTTACTTTTCTAGAATTTTGCATTTACTATTTTATTTATTTAGTATATATATTGCAATTTTAGTTTTTCTCTTTTTTTTAAAAAATAATATATAAATATTTCCCTATTTTCTTTAATGTTTACAGTTTACTAGCATTTACATTTTTTGGTCTTTTCATTTTATGAGCCAAGAATCTTCTCATAAAATGTCTCAACAAAGATCTCTTACTTCTACCACTAATCAACTAATTACCCATAATTTTACCTTATGGAAACAATGAGCTTCACATTTTCCAAGTACTATCCCAAGAAGGATTCGAACTAGGATGGCAGCCAATCTACCCTGGCTTCTTTGGTTAGCAATCACTTTAATTTTACAAACTACCACAATATTCCTAAACCTTTATGAAATGTTAATTTGTTCTTTGACCTTGCATCTTCTACCAGTGATGCACGATGAGATGTAGAATGCTTTGAAACCTTGCTAGGCATCTACAATGTTATTAAAAATGAGATAACATGTAGAGTATTTATGACTACTTTCAGAAGTAAAGCTACCCAATGGTTTTTAATGCTCTTTAATGCCTATATTATTTCATGTCTAGACTTCAAAAATAAGTTTCTACTCCAATTTGATAAGTTCACTAGTTCTGCCTTAGCCTCAAACAATTTTACAAGTATAAGAAAACTACCTAGGGAAAACATTCATGACTATAATTTGAGGTTTCTCTATCAACTAGCTTATGTACCAAATGAGATGCATCCATAGCTTGATGGTATTCTCAATTTTTACTTGTTCACCATTGACCCATTCTTTACCTATGCCATCAAATCTAATCGCAACATAATTGAATTACAATCTTATGCACTCTAGTTCCTTACCATCACAAACTTTCCCGATGAATAATGCTATGTTTCAAATCCCTACTTCCCTTCAAGTGTCTGAGCCTATAAACAATTATTTTCAAGTCCAATCTCTTCTTTATTTTTACTATTAAATATTGGTTTGAATGACGATCAATCAAAAGCTTTAATTTAATCTATTATACAACCAAATGGAATATCTAATCTAAATGGATCTTGATGTGTCGTCATTTAGGGCGACCGCGATATTGCGGGCTGTCTCCTCATTTATAAATAAGAGGTAGACAGATGAGTTTAGGCATCTAGTTCTTAGTTCCTTACCTAAACTCTTGCAGTTTTTCCTTCTCAGAGTTAGAATTATTTCCCAGTGTATGCTTGCAGTGTGGTGATTGTAATTGTATGACATCCTTTATTCAAGTGTGATGTACTTGGACACGCACATGATCGGCAATAAAGATCGAGATTACTTCATCATTATAGCATTCCCTTAGATTAATTATTTAATTAATTATTAGTTACTACTTTTCTAGTTAATCTCTTTCACCCTTAAACTCACGTTAAACCGCGGAATGAGTACAACTTGATTATGAGCATTTAAGTGTGATTGCTTGGTAACCCAATAGCGTACCTAGGATCTGCGCTTGGTAATCCCAATAGTAGTCGTGCATGAAGTCCAAGATGTGTACGGATAATCAAGGAACGGATACTCATCGCACTTAGGCTAGTTTAGATTCTCTTACCCTTTCTCCCTTAGCTTAGTTAATATTATTTTCCATTACCTACAAGAGTAGTATTAGATTAGAAACCCATCATACACCTCACTCTAGACTAAACCATACGTGACAAAGATAATACTAGTCTAGGTGGGAAGACAATGAACTGTGACCTAAGGCTAACTATCTAGATGCCACAACTAGTCCGTCTACGGAGTTCGACCGGATCGCATGTGTAACGCTCGTATTTGTATGGTTGAGTGTAGGGGTACCTCGCCACTCATCATTGGCACTGTTGCTAGAGACGGTGCTAGTTATCTAGATTAGTTATATCATACAAGGTTGTTGTATAAGGACTTAACGATATATCTTTTAGAAAAAATAATTATTAAAAGTCACATGTAATTCACACACAACTTCACAAGCATGCCTCTCCTACAAGATTACGATAATGCCACACTTAGTGAGGAAGTTCATTGGAGAACTAACGAACTATATGATGAGGAAGCTTGGAGTACACAACCTGAAGTGGGGGTTTCCTATAAACATGAATTAAGACAACGTCATCCCAACACACAAAAGCCTAACTTACTCGATGACGATGAACCCCCACTGGCCACTACAAGCCTAACGCAAATACAAGAGGCTATTCAAATCTCACATAGGCATCATAAAGAGAGCCGTCTACCCAAGCTCGGTTTAAAAAACTTCCCTATTTTTTCAGGAGGCTATGACTTAGATCCGCATCAACATTTACAAGCCTTCTACGATGCCTGCGCATGGAACAACATTGATAATGGGTGGCAAAAACTTAAGCTCTTTCCTATGACACTCGTTGACCAAGCAAAAGTATGGTATAGATTGTTAAAACCAAATTTAATATGATGTTGGTCAACAATGGTAGAAGTCTTTAACATAAAATATCAAACTTACGCAAGAGTGTCAGCCTTGAGGAAAAAAATCCAAGGATGGAAACAAGCACAACATGAACCCTTGGACATGGCCTTAGAAAGATACTATGCACTGTTAAACAATTGTCCAGGCCATGGGTTTTTTGAGGAAAGGCTAATGTATCATATCATTTATGGGCTACGTAATGAAATAAGAGAGACCTTAGGGATGTATGCCCAAGGTTAACTAAATGAACTATGAACCCATTAAATCCAAGAGCTTGTTAAGCGGCTAGCAAAAGAAGAAGGAGAAATAGCTAGATGGGAAAGTGTTGAAAAATATCAATGGGACCAAAATCTCAACTTAACGAAGGTCCATGATCATAAAAAGGAGAAATCAACCAATCTCAAGGTGGAAACATCATCTTTGCCAACACAACAAACATTAGAAGAAGCTGAGGAAAAGATCAATAAGATGTTGGAATGAACGTATAAAAAGTCTGGAGAATATATCGATATCATTGGAGATAGAGTTTTGACAACCCAAGAAGCAAGACAAACCATTAGACAATCAGAAAGAAGGGATAAGAAAAATAAGAGCTCAACTGCCAATCATACATATGAATGCAACATATACCTGTATGATCACCCCAAGGGCCAATGTCCAATATTGTTACATTTACATGAGCATTGGGGAAACATGTTACATCCAGAGTTCGTATAGAGATACTATGTTCAATCACAGTGGCAACAATCCCAGTCGTGGGGGAGACCACCACTCAACTGGAGACATCCTTTGTATCCTCCGAATCCAAATGCTTATCACGTTCAACATCCTGTTTCCCCAACCGAGTCAACACACCTTATCTCACCACATTATCATTCTCCTCAATACTATCAGCCCATGCCTCCAACACAACCACTGCCTTGTGTACCTCACACTTCTCCTTATTTTCAACATTCTCATCCTTTTCCTCCTTCCACAGTGCAACCAACTGTTCCTAAGGTGTCTGCACCACAACAACAACCCATGAACATTACTTGTGCTACTACTTCAAACAACAGTGAGAAACCTCAGCAACATCAAAAGCGTCCCTTCTTTAAACATGACCGTAAGAAGGGACAACACAATTCTGAGGCCACTGCATCTTCCAACTCAGCACAAGCCCAACACTATGGTGCACCCTTATCTTCAAACCCAATGCCTCATGTTACTTCATCAGGGCCACCGATTAACACTCCAACAACCATATGGCCCAATGAACATAGCCATGGAAGGCATCATCCCAATCCTTGCATACCATCTAATGGTCCCAAATATCATAGTGGATCAATTCGTTATTCGGGAACTACATTGTATAAATTTCCCCACACTGCTTACTATAACCAAGTGTGTGAACCCCGATGGGGTAAGTATGGCCAAGTCCCAATATTTCCAACATGCAAGGATCCTCAATTCCCATTTATTAATCCTTTCCATCCTCAATTGATTCGTTATGGGGGATATTCCCCATTCTAGTAACAAGAAGGATTAATAAATGCTTTTTATTTTCTTTAAATTTTACAACTTTTTGTTTTCCAGTTCTTCATTTTTCAACTTCTTGTTTTATCTTTTTATCTTTTTGTGTTTTTGTCCTTTTACGTTTTTTATAAGTAATCTCTTCTATGAATAAAACACTCATGTGGATCTTTGGTTGAGGTGTGTTCTATGTTATTGAGTTTCGAGTGAGCAATTATTTGGACAGTGAGCCCATTACACCCACTCATCCATTCTACAAATAAGAGGTTCTGTTCGAGGGTACAGTGATATTCTCGATATTTTTAAAAAACTTAAAATTAATTTTGTGTTCATTGTACCCAAAATGAAGAAGGATGGACCAAGAGGGAATGATGAGGATGTGACATCAAGGGGACTTGCAGATTCTCTTTGGTGATGTCTATGGGAGTTATCATGCAACGTGGTTGTACTAAGATCCTTGTAGATCTAACAAAAAATGGGAGTAAGAGTAATCAAAAGGGCACTCAAAAATCCAATGCTATTCTAGGAGGTTCCACTGGAAAGACATGCACCCATGCCTGAAGGTTGGCGACTTCTCTGGATTCAGTATTCAAAAAGAAAAAAAAAGAAAGAGAAAAGAAAATGAAAAGAAAAGTGCCACAAAACGAAAATCACTCCTCCCTTGAACAAAATGCCAAGTGATCACACGCCTTGTTGTTATGGTACTCTCGTGGTTGTTCATCATGGGATGAAACAATGTGATGTCACTGATTAGAAGGATGGACTTGGTCTTGATCTTGGAATGACGGGTTAATGACACATTAATCATGCTTTACACACAAGATTGATTGTGCCCTAGATCAGTTACCTCATGTCCCAATCTCTATGATCCCTTCTATACTTCGTCTCATCTCACTGTTCGTGTAATTGTAGCTCGTGTTGTGTGTAACATAGAATTCTTACCTCATTTCAGTGATAATTACATGTGTGTGTTTTGTGGAATTAGTGTGGATTACATTTAACCCTTCTAGTGCCCACGGACACTTTAAGTGTGGTTATACAAGGGCATTATAGGTAAGAACCTACTTTGGGGAGGACCCACTTATGTAATCTTTTGTAATCTTCACTTATGACATAGCTCACACACGCCATTTCTTACTCTCAGCATAATTTTTCATAACGTTCTTTCCCTACTATTATCCCTCTGAATTTCAACATTCCTATGCACCATTACATATCCTTTTTCTCCCATATGAGGTTTTATCGATAAAATCCACACCATCATAATTAATTTTTCCTTTCAAATTAATGGAATTACCCTAGCAACCTTTAACATGTCCCACATGTCCTTATTTTCATATTTTATTTTCAAAAAAAAAAAAACTAAAAATTTGGTTTTTCCCTTGGGCCTATACATCAATAGGCCGTGATATCGTGTATGCGATATCGTGGCCGACGTGATATCGCGTACATGATGTATTGTACGCAATATCACATCCCTCCAATCCTATAAATAGGTGACCCCCCCCCCCCCACAACACTTAGCATCATTTCTTACCATTCATGCGGGGGAGTTTTTCAAATTTTTCTCTACGAGTCATGAGTGTGACACTTTTTCTTTTCAACCTCGATCTCGCTCGCTAGTACTCCGATTTTAATTCTGTCTAAACCTACATGAACTCGAAGTGTTCAACTTAGTCGTGGGGGAGGGACATCTTCTGAAAATCACCTAACTTTTTTGGAATTTATCATTTCCCAAAGGACATCATTTAGAGTAATTAACTATAACACTTAGAATAATTGTGCCTAAAAATCATTTAATCCCTAGGTATACCGGGAAACTAAAATGGGAAACCACCTAAGACACAGGACTCATTATTACAGTTTTTCGAGCAATGTCACACGTGATAACATAAGATCATTAATTAAGGCAAGCAGTAAGGTATAAACTAACTTCAAAAACAACCTTACTAACGCTTGACTCCGTGTGATTGCAGATGGCCCTGAAACGTGGACAACAGGAAGGTCCTTCTCGAGGTGGAAACAAATGATCTCGGAAAGGTGGAAGACAAGATCCTACCAGACAACATCTAGAATAGGAGAAACAATCACTCAACATTCATCAAGAAGATCCTCCTACCGTATGGTTCTGGCAAGCAGAAGGAGGAGCTGCTACAGCACCTGAACAGGGACAACATCTCACGTTGTCCCAAGATTGAGTCAGGCCATCCATGAAAAGTTCACATTCATTGCGGTGATTGTGGAATTGAAATTCAAATCTTTTGCAGAGTTCACTCCTGAGGCTGTTAGGGATCATCTCAAAGGATCCCCATTATGGCCTACCCTCTCTGAAAGCAGTGCCTGGTACCTAGGAGAGACATAATAATTTTGGCACAATAGGGAGCAAGGCACCACTATTAATATTTGTGGTGTGACAGTTGTTTTCTCCACGCAGGCCATTTTGGAAGTGTTAAACCTTTAGAACACAGGGCCCAAAGTTGCTCAGTTATCCACCTATTCAGACCCCTATGTGTGACAGGATTGGTTGGAAAGGGCTTATGGCAGAGATAAAAAATTTGGTGAGTTGACGATGGAAGAGAAGATTTACTTTAAAATTGGAACATATCACCTCTTCCCCACGAAGGGCTTGAAAAGAATATCAACATATGTGGCTAGAGGATGTGCGGTGTTGATGGGAAAGATTACCACTAACCTGCCCCATCTATATTTAATGGAGATCCTTAGGCGATTTGAGGAACGAAAGACAGGGAAGATGGAATTGCCTTTCCCTTGTCTTATCAGAAAGATTTTTCAATGTGCTAGTATTCAGGGGTACACCAATGATGTCCTTCGAAAAGCCCAAACTGCTTCATATGCTGAATTGCTAAAGGCGCCAGCTCCAAGGAAAAGCACTGGCGAAGAGCTAGGACCAGAAGAAGAAGAAGAAAAAATGGTTGGACCAACTGCAACTCAACTTGCAAGACCCAGCCAACCTCCAAGTATGGGTCCTAGCTAACAACAGGAAGTAGGGCCCAGCATAGGCTAGGAACAACAACAGTCGAAAGACTACAGATCATTGATGAACCATCTCAGGGCCATCGCTGAGATGGTCAGTTGGGGAAGTTGTGATGACACAAACCTCTTCCATGTCATCGATGATGCCATTCAGCCTAGTGTTTCTTTAGATCGCACAAGGGGGGAAGTATCTATTCACACAGGAGGAGAGGAAAGTAGATGGTCAAAATAGATCTCAGGAAACGCGGCATCTTTCTAGGTGCAATTAGAAACTGGTGAAGGGGCCACCATGGTGGTCATGTAATACTAGAATGCCGCAGGAGCTGCATAAGTGGTCACAGATCACATAAAAGAATCATTTAATGTACCTGTTGTGCCACCAGCAGATCTCACAGGAGCACGGGATGTTCAAACTTTGGCCAGAACCTCAATTACTCCTGCGAAACATGAGGATGTGCTTGATCGATTGCTTCAAACAGGGTAAGTAATGACATCCTTGTTTGACATCCCTCAAGATGTTACAGTAATTCAATCAGATCTCATTTCCACGAAGAGTCTTAACAGAAGTGAGGGTAGAGCATGTTGAAGTAGAGGTGCAGAAACTACAAGAGCATCTCATAGCCCTACAAGCAGCACAGCACGACCCTCTGCAATTTCTTCCCGTGGACCAGCTAGATAATTTTAGAACTGAGAAACTAAGTAAGCTAATACCAGAGAATAAAAAGGTGGCTGATGAAAAAGAGAAGGCTATTTGGGATGCCTTCGCAGCACAGGCGCAAACTCATGCGCATATCAAGGCACTCAAGGCCTTACAAGAAGAAAAAAAGCAGCTCATTGTAGACAACCTTTGGTTGACCACTGTGGAAAAGCAGAAGAACATTCTCAAGGAACACTTCCATTAGTTATGAGAACAATTCATCCAGGTCAACTGAGATGTAAGCCATTTAGCCAATGAAAATCGAACCCTCTCGATGGAGGAGGTACGTGCCAGTCGTCAAAAGTTAGCTATTGAGATAAGTGCGTAGAAAAATGAGGTTAAATGACATGAGCAACTGAAGGAGAACTTCTGAGATCAAGTGGGGATGTACAAATAGATCCTTTAGAAGGAGATCCATATGGCCAAGGCCAAGATCAACACTATTAGTACTCAACACACTGACTAGAGAGACAAATTGGATACATATGCCGTCGCCCACCAAGCGGAAGTTAAGAGCTGGGACCTGTAGATTCAGGATTTGACGGAATACATGGAGTTGGCCAATCTGAGGTATGCCAACCTTGCCATGTTAACATCAGGATGCCTGAGAATAGAGCTTGAGCAGCAGGTATCAACCACCCACATAAAATACGAAGAATAATTTGCAGAATCCAAGAAGTTATTGGGGAAACTGGAAGTTGCAAATTCTGAACTTGAGGTGGTGAAAGCCAGCTACCAAGGATAGAAAGGTGTCACAGTGGACTTGGCTCAATGGCTAGTAGATTTTGAGGAGTATAAGGATAAAGCCATAGCCTATGAGGAGGAATGATGGGTGTTCATGGCTTGGTATGTCAAAGCCAATCAAATGTTTCCGCAACTACCTTGTCTGTGGGAAGTGCCGACTCTGTCAAACATTAGAACATTAGCATGGATAGCACAAGACACTCAGACCGAAGAGGAGAAGCTCCAGGCCATACTTCAATGCCATCAAGCCTCAAAACTTGGAGCACAAGACAAAGGGAAGACACCAATGGAGGAGCCACCGCCACCTAGAACTACATGAGTTCCAAAATTTTTGTAGATGTAGAACATTCTGTGTGTTGTGTCTTTGTTTTGTTTTCATTCCACATTGTAGCATAATCCCATTTTCCTATCTAATAATCCCATACCTATCCACTGTGTAATCATTGTAACTCGAGGATGAGTTTTCATTTAGTCATGGGGGTATGATGAATCATCATTTAGGGCGATCACGATATTGCGTACATGATATCGCATGCCCAGTTGCGATATCACATACACGATATCGCGACCTGTCTTCTCATCTATAAATAAGAGGTAGACATATGAGTTTAGGCATCTAGTTCTTATTTCCTTACCCAAACTCTTGCAGTTTTTCCTTCTCAGAGTTAGAATTATTTCCTAGTGTATGCCCACAATGTGGTGATTATAATTGTACGAAATCCTTTATTCGAGTGTGACGTACTTGGACACGCACATGACCAGCAATAAAGATCGAGATTACTTCATCATTACAGCATTACCTTAGATTAATTATTTAATTAATTGTTATTTACTGCTTTTCTAGTTAATCTCTCTCACCCTTAAACCCACGTTAAACTGCGGAATGAGTACAACTTGATTACGAGCATTTAAGTGTGATTGCTTGGTAATGCAGTAGCGTACCTAGGATCTGTGCTTGGTAATCCTAGTAGCAGTCATGCACAAAGTCCAAGATGTGTGTGGATAATCAAGGAATGGATACTCATGACACTTAGGCTAGTTTAGATTCTCTTACCCTTTCTCCCTTAGCTTAGTTAATATTATTTTCCATTGCCTACAGGAGAAGTATTAGATTAGAAACCCATCATACACCTCACTCTGGACTAAACCATATGTGATAAATATAATACTAGTCTAGGTGGGAAGATAGCGAACTGTGACCTAAGGCTAACTATCTAGATGCCACAACTAGTTTGTCTGCAGAGTTCGACCAGATCGCTCATGTAATGCTCGTATTCGTATGGTTGAGTGTAGGGGTACCTCGCCACTCATCAGATCTACAAATCAAATAGAAAATCAAATCATCCAAATATTAACTTCTCTTCAAAAGATTTTAAATGAAGTAGTTGAACTAAAGTGAAATGATAAAATATTCCTATACAATCTAAAAAATCAAACATATTTATCAATGATGATTATTGTCGTCTTCATAACACTAGGAAACTTTCTGAGAAAATTTGTCCTGAATTTTTAGTGTTATATGATGACAATGCCAAAAATCAAAAAAATGGAAAAGCCATAATTATGGTCCTTAACATACCTCATGAAATGGAAAATGAAAAAGCCACCTCATGTGAACATGTCATGGTAAGTGATCAAAACCCATATAACACTCGCTACCGTAGACTTAGTGACATTATGAATACCACTCAAAAACAAAGTAGGAATAACTCTTATACACCTTCCAATAAAAGAGTTAACCAACTGGGACCATCCTAAGTAAATGTTCAACAACAACCAAACTCACCTTCTATAATTAGAAGAACTTCAGCTCAACATGAAGTTAAAGATGAACATAAAGCTTATGATCTAGTTGAAGATTTGAAAAGAGTTAAAGCTAACATTTCAATGTATGATCTTTTAAATCTTAATGAAATGAAAGATGTGATCCAAAAGATAATTCATACACCTAAAAATAATAAAGAAAAATCTCCAAGAACCAAAAATTTTTTTTATTTTGCAGAAAGTCCTAATGCTTTATCAATATAAATCTCAAGCAATTTGGTGTTGAACAAGAATGATCAACCACCTTTCTTAACAACCTTGATTATTTTAAGAAAGAATGTTTATAATTGCTTAATGGATTCTGGCTTAGCTCTTAGTGTATTACCATTAGAAGTGTGTAAAATGTTAGGAGCACAAATGCTACCACAAGTAAGAAGTGTGATACAACTTGATGGATCTCACGTACCTATGGTAGGGTCGTTAAAAGAAGTGATAGTGCAACTTAAAAAATACCCTACTTTCACATGTTATACAAATATTTTAGTAGTTGACATGTCAACCACTTATGGTGTGCTTTTATCAAGGACTTTTGGAGCCTAGTTTGGGGGCTTCTTTAGATCAAATTCTTCAAAATTATTAATTCCTATTAAAGAAAAATTTGAATATGTTGTTATATGAAGAGAAACTTTTTATAAATAGGAGGTAACAACTTTTAATCAACAAAATCAATCTTTCAAAAATCAAAATACCAATATTTTTATTGGAGTTATTGAACTTGGACTCGGTGAATATATTATGAATGATAATGTGAGTGAAATCTTAGAAATAAATCCTTTTGGTTATACATATTCCATCCAATATTATCATGATTTTAGAAAATGTGAGAAAATTTATGAAGATACCTTACCTTATCATTAGCATGATGGAAAATATTTATTTTTGATCATTCATTGCCATTAGAAAAGGACAAAGATATATATGAGGTTCTAACTATTGAAACATTAGAAGGTGAGCCAAATTTTGATGAAGATAATTATTACATTGACCATAGGGATAATTTTTTAGATTTTACAAACCTAACACTTGGATATTAAGAGTGTATGGTGCTTCTTCTAAGAAAGAATGTGGAGCTAGAATAATGCTTATACCTCCTGGTGAAGCCACTATCCTTACAGTTATCAATTTCACACAACCTATAACTAACAACAGGGTTGAGTACGAAGCACTTATACATGGAATCAAGGTAGCTCAATATTATGACTTATCCAAACTCAATATTTGTAGTGACTCTCAACTAATAGTAAATCAAGTTAATGGAGTTTTTGATGATAAGGATGCTATCATGAAAGCATATAAAGCTTATATCCTTGAACGTTTTTAGAAATTTGAACACATATCCATTGAACATGTTCCTAGAGAGGAAAATTATGTTCCTGATGCATTAGTTCAAATGGACACTACTTTAGATATTCCTTTTAGACACTGAAACACCATGAAATTTCGAGACCTCAATGATTCAGCAAAGTCTCGAAGCTTAGGCAAGGATTTTCCACAAGTGGCACATCTCAACAAGTTTTCTTTTTTCGACTAAGGGCCTGCTACAGTACACTACGCAGCGTAGCGTAATATACTCCAGAAAACAGAACATAACAAGGGATGCACAGTGGCAACATTTCAGCTTTGCAAATTAGCCATGTTCAAAAATCTTATCTATTTTTGTATTATGCCATGTTTTGCTACGTAGTGTAATGCAAGCAGCACAGTTGACTTATCTGCAGTAATGAAGATAACGAAATTCAGTTAGTAGCAATCACTATGCCACGCTACGCTTCCTAGCATATCACAGCATAGTCACAAGACAATATGTTCAGTGCAAAAGGCAAGGCCGAATGAACTGTCTTCTTAAAGGGTGGTTACGCTACGCTACGCTTCAGAGCGTAACACAACGTAGCACCACAAGCTTCAACTACAACACGTCAGGTCAACAACATTTTGTGGGCCTAGGACACGCGTCATCTAAACTGTAATTTTCTCCTAACCCTAATCTTATAAATACCCCAGTGGACAACATTCAAAGGGTTGACAATTTTTGACAGTATTGGCAAAAGATTGGCGAGATGACAAGAAGAGCATTGATGGTGACAGAGAGAAGCTTTTGACCAGAGACTTCAAGTTAGCAGATAATTTTTTTCAAGCCTGACTCCCTTGTGCCCAAATTGGCTAGAACAAGGTAGATCAGCCTTTGCTTGTTTACTCTCTAATTAGCTTCTTGTCGGTGGCAGATACTTCGTCCAAACCGAAGTCTGCTTGTAAATCCTATTGTATTCACCATATTTATCTATAAGATAGATCCTAGGCCTCGGGATCATGCATATTTCAAATTCAATTCATTGCGCCTTGTTTACATCGAATTCTACAATCATTTGGCATAATTTACATCGTCTTCATTGCCTTTGAGATCAATCTTGGAATAGATCTCATTCTTCTCGTAAATTGATAATATATTTTCACATCAAATTGTCACCTTGTTATACGATCATTGACGAATTTACTGATTAAGTAAGTCCTTGTCTGATCAGTAAGATCGTTCAGGGCACCTCGTATTTTTTTCTCCAGCACAGGCCTTGTGTAGATCCGGGGTTAAAAATGTGTACACAGAGATCCACTTGGTGTTTCTAGCAACCGACATTTTCCATTGTTACAGTTTTCTGGCGCTAAAAGGAGGCCCTGAACCTCCCATCTACATTTCACGCGTAGCCTGTAAGCTGTCTGTACCCATTGTCGATTGATGTAAACGTAATACCTCCATAGTTGTTTACGTGATTGTGTGGTATAGATTGGTCACTTCGACGATTCCTCAAGAATCTTACAGGATAGAAAGCCCACTTTCACCTTAGCTTGCGTTTGCCCTTGTGATCTTTATCCCTGTTATCATTACCCCCTAGCTACGTAGAGAATGGCTGCATCAACCATCACTGTTGAGATCGCTAGCTTTGAAAACCCCTGGACAGTGCAAGTTACAGTTGTTGTTGTCAAACCACCGACCAGTCCGGTGTGGCTATGCCGGTCCCTTGGGATTCAAAATAAAGAGCCGGAGGGACACGCTTAGCGTAGGGAACATTACAACTTTCTTTGCACCAAACTTATGGAAAATCTGCCCATGTACCCATAGGAACTCGAAGAAAAATGTGAATATGAGTTCCTCTACTGTAATGGGAAGGAATTCGGTCCTTTGCCTAACACTTCCATACCCCTGACAGACCAACAACAATGGATGTTGGATCAATTGCTAATGGCCAGGGCGTCAGCAGAACAATGGGATGAGATTTTCTACGATGAAGCATCCCACGATGGATAGGAGGACTTAGATTCCCACTCTGAGGGAGGTAGTCACGCCAGCTTTGTCGTGGCTCCTCCCTCCATAGCATCTCGTGTAAATCCAGTTTTTATGGTCACTACGCCATTATCATTGTCCACCGTTGATTGTGTGGTGCATGCATCCCATCAACATTTCTTCTCTCCAGCTACCCTCCTGGGTGGTATTCCTTTACAGACCATTCCTCCACATTCACAATTAGCCAATCCATCTCATCGCATACCTGAGCCTACATCACTGTATGTGCACGTAGTGCCTACTTTGCAATTACACGCAGCTCCTACATTCATCCCAGCTTACACGATAGGACCTGCCACTACTGCGTGGTGAGCTCCAAATACATCGTCCCTCATTGCACATCCTAAGCAGATGTTCCATATTCACCATCATCAACACCAAGTCCCGTAGATGATAAACCCCACTACAGGGTCATTATTTGTGCCCCTAGCTATGCAAACAACATACCCCATGGCATAATTGATAGTTGTCGCCCCACCTGCATCACCTACTGGGTGGTGGATGCCACAAGCAGAACCACCTGTAGGGATAGTTCCGATAGCATCACACACCAACCAAGCTGCTGCCCCTATCCCACCACCCAGCATGGCTCCCCCTACTATTCCACAACCAACCTCTTCATCCACAGGTCTAGATCAAACCTTCCAACTTATTCAAACCCTTACCGAGGAAGTTAAACGCCTCAAGGCTGTCGGTTCTAACATAATACAAGTCATGGATTTTTACCATGATGACCCTATCAATCCGGCTGTGCCCGCTTTGTCATTACCCTTTGGGATGCCACTTCCCCATTTTACAAAATACAATGGGGAAGGCGATCCCAATGCCCATTTAGTTACCTTCAGGTCAAAGTCATTGTTGCTGCAACAATGGCCACATACCATCATCCATGTCTTTGCTATGTCCTTAACGGGTAAAGCTTTATATAGGTATCATGCACTTCCATGCTCTTCTATCTCAACCTTGGAAGACCTGCTAACTCAGTTCGTGACTCGTTTCAAATACAACCTGAAACCAGAGGTCACGCTAGATCAACTTATGGGAGTCAAGCAAGATCCACTCGAGCCAGTCCAAAAGTTTATACAGCGGTGGAGTGTAACCTTGAATGAAATCTGTGAACCCATCGCGGAGGCCCATCTATTGGCAATCTTCAAGGGGGTATTCAATGACTTCATTAAGTCCAAACTGTATTACCTTGCACCTCGCTCTCTTAGCCAATCTTTCGCTCAGACTAAGAGCATTCAAGACATGGCGGAGGTTAGCAAAGACCTAGGATATGTGGTCTACAAAAATGCCCACAATAAGAGCAAAGACAAGGGTAAAGCTACAACAATAACAGTAGCAGTTATAGACGAAGGGGCCAAGAAGAAAAATAACAATAAGGAGGTATCTACGGTGCTTGGTAAGGCCACAACTAGCTCAAACAACATCGATTAGGAAAGAACACCCACCCGTGAAGCATCCCTATAGCCAAAGCCAAATTTTGAGCATAAAGATTGCTCAAAATACACGGCTCTACCTGTAAAGACTTCAGAACTTCTGAAGCAATTGCTTGGAACTGGTCACATCCAACATAATAAGGTGTCCAAGGAGGGTCTGAAACACCACAAATGGCATTGTGAGTTGCTCAAGAACCCCACCTTGGCCCTACCAAACAAACCATCAGTTCCCAAAAAATTTTTGCTCGACTATTTTTGTGACTATCACCAACTGTGTGGTCATGACATGGATTACTGCTGGGCATTGAAAGATGACATTCAATGTATTATCGATCAAGGTAAACTGATCCTAGATAACAGTAGTCCAGTCCGTCCGGAAAACCAGTCCATGCATGTGTATCAAGACTCGTTAAACGCAAATAATGTAGGGTACACTATCAACGTAGTGGGTATGGAGGGCGATGGCTAGAACTAGCCAAAGCAACCCTTTGTGTTGCGTGTACCTCCTCACCTGCCTTAGATGACAAGCTCGTCAACATCAACAGGTGTGGCTCAGCAACAACCTTTTGTCCTCCGAGTTCCATCTCAGACCTTCGTTCCACATCCCACTGTCGGTAAACCCACAGCCCAACCCGTGCCCACACCTAGGGCACCCTTTTTCATTAGGGTGCCAAAACTGTCAGTTGCTCCTGCTACGTAGGGGCAAATCTCTAAGTCAACACCCCAATCACAATCTACCAAGAAAGGAGAAGGGCCTATGACAGGTAACACAACCAAGGACCATCTTACACTTAGGTTTCCTAAGCCTACGCCTCTTGCCTCGATGCCCTTGGCTCCTCCTTCCTCTTAAAATGAGGATGTTACATAGATGTGACCATCTTCTCCCTGTCTAAGAAAATGCAATCCTCAACTAGAAATTGTTCCTCCCTGAGAGTTTCGTCTCTTGGAACGAATGGAAGAAGAGAAGAGTAGTAAACAACCTAATCGTGGGCATGATCTCCTCGACACTTTTACTCAAGTTAATCAAGCTCTTAAATAAAAAAATACAACGCTGAGCCTCTACGACTTGTTGATGACATCACAAAAGCATCGTGAAGCCATGGTTTGCATGTTAGCATCCATACCTGTGGACGAGAGCTTGCCAGTAGAGGAAGAAGCAATCCATTTGATTATGCTTCCTCCCACTGCTGAATAAACATGGTCTCCCCAATTGACATTTCATGATGGATCCATTAAGGATGACCCAGAAAAGGGTCAAGTGACAACAACGTCCATGTTCATCACTATCTGGGTCAGCTAGTACAAAATCCAGAGAGTACACGTAGATGACGGGGTCGCTACCAATGTCATTCCATATCCCATAGTGGATAAACTGGGTTTGATCAATCAAATCAATCCCACGACAACATCATGTTTGAAGTCATTTAACAGGGCACGAGTTCAAGTCAAGGGAACGATACACATCAATTTTGTAGCAGGGGATTAATTCCCCACAGATGTAGTGTTTATCATTGTCGAGGAGATGCCCAGTTTCAACCTAATCTTAGGGAGGTCTTAGTTAGCTCAATTAAGGGTAGTCTCATCACCCATTCATCAAGAGATTCACTTGCCCTATGCAGGAGGGGAAGTGATCATCCATGGTGATAAGATGATCCCTCAAGCGGTTAACAACATGGAAATGGAATAGGGTTCGGAGGTTGAGATCCCCGAAGATCAAACCCCTATCCCAACAGTTGAACAAGCCGACACAGTGGCCAATGAAAGCTTGGCTTGGGCTGAACTACCCTTCCAGGGAGAAGATGGTAGCGTATAGGAATGCTGTAATAAGCCTTCTCATCCATATGCATCGCCAAATCTAAAAATGATCAAGAAACAACTACGGAGCTAGCAAATGAACACGTTAGCATGACATGCTATATTAGTTCGAATTGTTTACTGTTACACAATTTATGCTCTTTCTTGTCGCATTATTCTCGTTACACTTTTTCATATGCATCTTGGCCTGAAATGGCCTTAAACTAGTTACAACCCGCCATGGCCTAAAACTGGCAATTCTGTTTATTCTTTTACACTTACGATGGGCTGGCCTGAAATGGCCTTAAACTATTAGTGGCCCGTGGCAGCCTAAAATGTGTAATCTTTCAGATGATACATTTCCTTTCATAAAACCAAAATGAAATAAAATTAAAAATGTTATTTTACAATCACATCGATCAAAGAACGTTATTCTTTATTCCCTTTCATTATAACAAAATGTTTGTCCAATATTGCCACACTACACATCCCCTTTGTTAGCACTTCCATCAGCGTCATTTAACTCCACCTCCACCTCATGAGGGTCATCTTCATAAGGATCTTCTTTGCATGGTATCTCTTCATTGGGGTGATCCTCTCTATGGGGTTCCTCCTCATGCGGGCCCTCTTCGTGAGGGCCATCATCTCCGTCACATTCCTCCTCATGCAGACCCTCTTTGTGAGGGCCATCATCTCCATCACACTCCTCTTCATGAGGACCCTCTTCGTGTCGATCCTACGATTTGACATGAAACACACGTTAGCGTCACCATCAAGACCATGCATAGGAATAATACAACTGTAACATAGTTTACCTGTGATGGTCCTGCATTAGCCACAAAAGGAATTTGCTCCAAGCTGACTAACAGATGTCACATGATCTTGTTCTCAGTGAGCTCAGCCCAAATGGCGTCTCCTAAATCAGCTCCAGCCTTTACCTTCCCTTTTTCTACAGGAGTCCACCATGGCAGTTCAGGAAAGAAGGAAGGGATAGTAGTCTCCTCGCTAGGGAAGGTTATTTCTCTCTCAAGGGAAGCACTTACTGTCACTTGCTTATGAAACTTTTCATACGCTCCAGAAGCACCGATGACATCGAGGAACAGCCAGAGGGACTACGCTTCAACCACGGAATCCCTATAATGTTGGTGGTAGGCAGCACATTCTCGTTTATACATGTGTTTATGATCTCTCTATGCCTGCCCCCATTCTTGGACCCTTACGCTGAAATCCTTCTAGTCTTGGTTCTTCTAGGCTAGGAGATCCATTTGCATCTGCTGCTCGATGAGCTCACGACTGGCTTGGATTTTGTTCCTAACGATCGTCCAATAATGGGCATAGTCAACCATAGCTATCCATCAATTCTCATCATTGGTGTCTTGAGCTTGCAGAAATTTGTTCTAGGACTCAAGGTTCACAACCTTAGCTGTTAGGACTATTTTCTCCTTTTCTGTTTTCTGTAGCCTCTTCCAAAGATCTTCGTTGACATTCTGACACTCCCATAAAGAATGGGCCAAGCGTAACACACATTTACACATCTCATCGTAAAGGCTACGTGGCACTTTAGTCACTTTTGGTGAGGGTTCAGGGGTAGTGTCTATGTCGACAGGCTCTTTGGGATCCCATTTGAGACGAGATCTTGTAACATAAAAAATAATAGTTAAATGCAACAGAATAACGTAATGTCGCACTTTTAATGATTCCTGCGTAACAACAGTGATGTACCAATTTCAGGATCGATTCACTCTAAGCAATCGATCATATCATTCACAATGCCCTCCATAATGGCGAATTTATCAAGGGTTTCACCCCAATGTTGCATTGGGGCTATTGACAAAGGTACACCACTATTACCAGAAGTTCCTATTACGCAAAAAAAATAGGTTAAACATAGCATAGCAAACAAAGGCCAATTGAGACATTACAACAACACAAAGCTTCAATTCAACAAACCCCCAAGGGTAATAGTGGGAAGATTGCTCTCCGAGAAAATGGTCAAACTTACTAGCGACAAATTGCTCCTCCTTTTTTGGCTCATCAAAAAGGACCTCGACGTCCTCTATGCATGTCTCCCCTTCAGGCACAAGAGCCTGTGTGTTGCCTACGTTATTAACTGGGGCATCCTTTTCTAGAACTAGGGCCCCTTCTCCATGCCGTAAAACTATGGCCCCTATTTCAGGGGTCAATTCCTCTACATATTTTCCTTTTTTTGTTAAACAACACAACTAACCAAAAAAAAATTTTATTTACTTTTTACAAGCGTACACGATGCAATGGCATTTATACATAGCATAATACACATAAACTAATCACACATTCTTCTACTTACTAGCTGGAGGATCGTTCCTGTGAAATTTAATTCGCAGTTTCCTTCCCTCTTCGCTAGTCGGGCCAGAGGACTCCACGGTCAGCCGATGCTTTTTCCGTTGAACTAACGAATCCACTATTTCTGCTGCAAGGCATTTCCCCCTCGACGCACTGCCAATGTAAGAAGGAGGCACCCCACCCACGCTATCTTGGCCTCGCACACGAGGCACCACCAAATCCTTAGTCGTTAGTGAAAACGACTCTCCGATACCTTCAGGAGGATCTTTGGATCGGACGATGCAGAAGACTTGGGAAATCCACGGTTTGGAAATCTGGTTACGGTCTTGCTGCACCCAGACTCCATCCCTGCAAACCACTAGGAATTTGGCAAAACATCGAAAGAAAGCTATGAAAAAGGTAAAATGCATGTTGAAACGAGACTCAAGCTTCTTCCGAAGCTTAACCATTTCAACCTACAGACCTTTAGTAAGGTAACTGGCCCAATTATACTGTGTCCCCTCCTCCATAACCTCCCACATAATCCAAGCCTGCTCTATGCCAAGGATTCTTCTTTGGGAGGGTAGTTGTGGGTAGGCGCGAGCTTGAAAGAGGGGATAAATGATATTAGCCACCTCTACCTTGATTTTATCAGCAAGGATGGATTTTGGTTCCTTTTTAACCCATAGCCACTCCTCTATGTCCTTCTGATGCTCAAAACCTCTCTTTGACCTTTCTTCCACCAGAAGACCATCAGAAGGAACGTCAAAAAAGTCGATGAACAGTCGAGCGTTAATATCAAAACTCACATGCATGTTACGCATGTGCATGTGAAGATGCTCGGCTTCTTCGCTGAAGGAGTCGACTAAGGTTAACATTTCAGCTGCTATGACATCGGGGGTTATAGCTAGAAATAGCTCAATCAGTCCAGCTTCTTGGAGGTTATTGGTTATGATAGCTGAGGCTGCTCTGTGGCAGAGCCAACGTTGCACTTTTTATATGTTGCCATAACGGAAAAAGAGACTACTCGTCTCACACCTAGAAGGTATCACCGTGACCTCCCGTGATTCCCTAACTATGAACATAAAACAACAGTTTAGAAAAAATAGCAAAATAATAAAATCTTATACACTGTTCCTACTCCTTAAGGTCATCCGGTTGATCATCATAGCATAACTTACCGCGTCCAAAGGGCAAAGGAAATGTTGGGATTTTCTCTTGTACATCCTCAACCATGATAGGATGATCCAAAGTCCACTATTTATCTAGCCATCCGGAGTCTCTACACTTGGCGAAGAATCTGGCATAATGGATAGGGTAGTGTTAGATTTTAAATCCTAGTTGTCCTAGGACACCAGCACACACATTGCTGATGGAAGTGAATTCCTTTATGGTTGTTTCGGCCATAGATAACATGTCCGTATCACCTTGGAGACCATTAGCATTGATAAAAAACCTATGTAAAAAAATGTAGATAATTGTTTATACTTGACGCAAAAATCAAACAATAGTTAGCATATCATGACACCTTGAAAACACCTACTCGCCAGCATAATACACGACACTAGGTGGATTCTGAAAATAGGTCGTGAGATGACGAGCTACAAACAGTGTGTTGTAGGCATGATAACAATCAAATTTGGGCATCTCCCAGATCTAAGATAAATGATTCAAACCCTTGACGTTCTATTCGTGGTCTTTTCTTGTCATGGTCTTGATTAAGTTGTCCACCAGAAATGTTAAGATGCCCTGCATTGACCCAACTAGTAGTGTCTCCAGAATGGCGATGGCTATCTCGGTCGGTAGATGCGACCAAATAATTATGCTAAAATTATGCAACAAAAACTACAAGAACTCCTATGCACCTTTCTGGAACCAAACCGCCTCTTTCCCTACACGAGCATGGGGAGGAGGAACATTGGCCGCGGGGACATGTAAACAACATAGAACGCCCACAATGTCCAAGATGATTAGGATGGGCCTTAGCGTAATCCTTTACAATAAAGTGCACTACCATTAGAAAAATGCAGTTTAGACTTACTAACAACATCAGAGCCAATCAAATAAAAAAAAGTTAACAAGAATCCATTACGTAACACTCTTGACTCCCAGAAAATCACATGTTATGTTAGAGATGCATTACCAAAACCACCCAAACCCTTGCGACGGTGCACAGTGTTTCTCTAACAATGGCGATAAAGGTAACATCACATATTATCCCAACATAACATGCAATCATTACGGGCAAGGCAACAAGACCCCATTTTCACTATGCAAAGATACAATACCTAGAGTCATGACCAGTTACGTATTGTGTTTGTACAATATTACCTAGGATCACCCAAACTCTTGCGATGGTGCAAGGCGTGTCTCTGACAATGACGATAGGGGCAATATTACAAACTCTAACTAGAACAGGTAGGTATCGACACCCAACACAATACACATCTTCAAAAAAAATACAATTATGACATTGTGACAGCAAAAACAACAATCATACAAGAGAAGGCGAAAAATGACTTACTGGGCGAGTGGAGTAGCCTCCCGAGTTTTGACTCGAGCCTTTGAAATTCGCCCTAAGCTTTCCTGCACTTCATCAATCCTCACCAACTTAGCATGTTTGCCTTTGGTCTTCGGTGCCATGGTTACGCCTGAATAATCTTCGCAAAATTGTCTACTTACACTTTTCTTCTACTTCAACCTAACTCAACCTCGCAACGTTTACAGTTTACTTTGAGGACGAACCATCTACTTATGAATGTGATGGTGAAAACTTGCTATTTTCATTTCGGATCAACACAAAAATTTTCCGAAACACAGACATGTCAGTTCGACATGAAGCGTGAAGATCGCACCATTAATCTCGTAGATATCGTATTGATGACGGTCCGAAAAGATCCTAAACTAACGCATAGCTTATCGTCTCGTAATTTGGTCGCATTAAGTATGATATGCACAAAATCATAAATTAGCTGTTTTGACACACTAGACATGCCACGTTATACCTTTCATTATAGTTCGTAGAAACCTTATGCTAATACCTAGGAAACCTGGCTTGCTATTTTCTTACAAACTACCTATATTGTAATGGTCTGCTAAGACCTTAAACTTGCAATCTTTTTGACACGTACCTCTAAAACCTTCTATCATTTCACCATGTTGACAAAAACAATGTAACAACTTCCGTTCTTGGCAGTTTTGCAGGTCAATTGCAAATGGACAAAGCTTTACTCACACCCCTAGCCATAACAGGCCCATACGAGGAAACTTTTAGATAAACTAATCTTGCAATGATAGGAACCGACGCTCTTTCCTGTGACATAACCATAGCGGCTTCAGAAGTACCCCCAGACTGGCTAGAACATTTGGCCTGAACCCTAGACTTGGAGGCTGGTGATGTGACCGAGGATTCCCTCACTAAGGTCTCTGTAGCTACGCACAAAGGAGAAAGCAAAACTCTGAAGGTTAGTTCCCTCCTTGACCAACAAACACAGAGCGATATATCTCGAGTGCTCCGAAGATAACATTATGGTGTTTGCATGGTCTTACGAAGATATGCCAGGTTTAGACTCCCAACTGATACAACACAACATCGTGTTAAACCTAAGTATCAAAGAGGTTAGACAGAAAGCATGGAAGATTAAGCCTGGAATCACATTGACAGTGCGTGATGAAATCACTAAGCTATATCAAGCTGGTTTCATCTGCACAGTTGATTATTTGGATTGGGTGTTAAACATTGTTGTTGTTTCTAAGAAAATAGGAGGAATACGCATCTGTATAGACTTCCGTGATCTAAACAAAGCAACAATTAAAGACAATTTCCCATTACTGGGTATTGGCCAACTTATCGATAAAATCGTTGAAAACACGTTACTATCCTTCATGGATAGTTTTTCAGGATATAATAAAATTTGTATCAACCTAGAACATCAATTAACTACAACTTTTATGACCCCCTGGGGAACTTTCTATTATACCATGATGCCCTTTGGGCTAAAAAACACTGGAGCAACTTATCAACGCGCCATGACATATATCTTTAGCGATTATCTCTTAGAGAGATTGAACGACTACGTAGACGACATAACTGTTAAATCTAGGAAGTCGGAAGATCACCCAGAGGACCTAGAGTTAATCCTTAAACAATGTCTTAGGCACGACCTACAGCTCAATCCAAAAAAATGTGTATTCGGAGTCAAAACCAGATGCATGTTGGGGTTTGTAGTATCGGAGGCTAGCATATGAGTCAACCCTGACAAGGTTAAGGTCATCGTTAACCTAGCACCACCTACAAACCTCAAAGAACTGCGTGGGTTGCAGGGTAGGTTACAGTTTATCAAGAGGTTCATCTCAAAGTTGATAGAAAAATTACATCCTATGCAACATTTGCTCAAGAAAGGGGTTAACTTTGAATGGACTGAGGACTGCCAATGTGCGTTTGATAATCTAAAGAAAGAGCTGCTACATTTGCTAATGGTTTTCCCACCACAAAGGGATCAGCCTTTCTACATCTACCTAGCAAGTTCAGATGTGTCTATAGCTGCGTTGTTGTGTCAAAAGAGGGACGATGGGTCAAAAATCCCTATCTATTATCTAAGTCATGCTCTATTTGCATACGAAACGAGGTATAATGAAGTAGAGCATAACTTCTTGACATTGGTGTTTGCACTCAAAAAATGTAAACACTATCATTTCCATAGCCAACTTAACATAATTTGCAAGAACAAAATTCTACGTGCAATCACGAACAATTTATACGAGAGTAATAGGATAGCCCACTAGAAAGCCATCATAGTAGAATTTGACCTGCACTACATTAGCTAATCTTCCACGAAAGGTCAAGCAATAGCTGACCACTTGGTAACATCACCTGTTAACAATTAGGCCACGATAGAGCCTGAGTTTCTTGATGAACATGTACATAGTTTAAGCCCTGTATCAACAGGCCTCGAAGCGAAGCTATATTTTGATGGAGCTTCAACTACTAGAGGTGACAGTGTCGTCGCCGTCATTACACTTTCCCCTGAGGATGTTCGCCCATTGGCTTACCGCCTAGCGTTTTCCTGTACGAACAATGTGGCAAAATACAAGGGACTCCTCAAGGGATTGTTAGCAGCCAAAGAACTGAACGTCCAACACTTGGCAATCCGAGGTGATTCGATGCTCGTTTTCAATCAAATCATAGAAGTCTATGCCTGCAAAGCTATGCATTTGTAGCCCTATTACGATATGGCTAAAGATCTTCTGAAATAATTCACAACGATTGACGTCTAACACGTGCCACGTAGTGAGAACATAGAAGCTGATGTGTTAGCTACGCTAGTTTTAAATGTGCCTCCACATTTGTTTGCCACCTGGCCTGCTTTAATAACAGAATGTACAGACCCTGTCATCCAAGCAGCGTAAATCACTTCCTTAGGTGTGGAAGGAATGCCAGAATGGTACGAAAACATTAAAGCCTACCTTCTACATGGTGAACCACCGCATGAGTTAATGCCTGCACAAAAATACGTAATTTGCAAGCATGCTAGGCAATACATAATCATCGAAGACAGTAATCTATGTATGCAGTCTTTTGATGGCATATTGTTAGCCTGTGTTAATAGTGACCAAGCACAAAGGATAGTTGGTGAAGTTCATGAGGGTCTATGTGGAGGACACATAGCCCTGCGAGCCATGGCCGCTAAAATTAGACGCTTAGGGTATTACTGGCTGTACATGGAATAAGATTTCCTTACCAAAGTTAAGACATGTGACACATGCCAGCATTATGCAAATCTGATACACGTGTCACTAACTGAATTGCATACTACACAGATCACTTGGCCATTCCAACAATGGGGACTAAACATCATAGGCCCCATCATGCCTAAGTCTTCCGCAGGACATAGCTTCATTATCATTGCCACTAAATATTTCATGAAGTGAGTCAAGGCTATTCTCCTACGAAAGACTATGTCTCAACAGGTCTGCCATGTTATCTTGGATAACATAGTAAAAAGGTTTGGGCTTCCCATGACTATTGTGACCGACAATGGGCCACAATTCAGTAGTATTGAAACCAAATCTTTTTGCAATAACCTTGGTATTAAGCAATCTTTTTCCTCGCCCTATTACCTGCAAGCAAATGGTCAAGCAGAAGCAACAAACAATGTGGTTATCAATTTACTCAAGAAGATGCTCAACAGAAACAAGAAACGATGGCATGAAAAAATCCTCTACGTGCTATGGGCCTATCGTACAACATGTAAAATAGCTACTGGTAGGACACCCTACAGCCTAGTCTACAGATCTGAAGTAGTGTTGCCCCTTGAACTATAGGATCCCTCATTGCAGATGGTCCTCTCCACTGTTATAAATAAGGCTCAACACAACGAGTCCAAGATCGTGGATCTAGACTCAGTGGAGGAGAACGCATCCAGACGCTCGACAACATTGAAAAATATTAGCACAGGCAGAAGCAGAAGCATCATCGTAACCTGCATCAACGACCGATTAAGAAAGGAGACTTGGTTATTAAAGTCATTTGTTAACCAATGAGAAAATTCTCTGCAAGCTGGGAAAGCCCATTCCTGGTCGTCGACGCATATGGCAACGGGGCATTCAGACTAGCAGACATCGACGGAAACGAACTTCCAAATCTGGTGAATCACTTGTATCTGAAGTAGTACCACATTTAAATGATAGCTCAGCTCAAACACAAGGTAATAAACGTCTGCTACGATGTAAAACTGGTGCTGTAACAAATGTCCGCTACGACGTAAAACTGGTAGTGTTGTACGCATCTGCTACGACGTAAAACTGAAATTTCCTGCATGCATCCACCACGATGTAAAATCGGTAAGGTAAGAAACTGTCTACTGAGATGTTAAACTAGCACAGACTTGTCCCTAGGTCACAACACAAAACTGACACCCATAGCACAGTCTACTGGGACCATAAACTAGCTCTTCCGCCGTCCGCTACGACGTAAAACTAGCACGCTTCAGTCTGTCCAGGCTTTAAACCAGGACCATGGTCTGCTGGGACTTAAAAAATAACAACAACAATCTACCAAGACTTAAAATTGGAATCTGCCAACAAATCCACGAAACAAGTGAGCCTGATCATTCTTGCATGACATCCCTACTAGACAGAATGGGTAAGGCGTTGGAACAGATGCAATGCTGCTACCCTCCTAGCATCCTACTGATTCTTCAGATATGCTGAAAGACATATTACTGACCCCTTGGAGATGTCGCTACAATGGCCACTCTATAGTTGCAGCTCCCAGGGTTAGCTTCAAAACTTAGAGCCCTAAGGAAGCTATGGTCACCCATAACCTTGGTCGCCTCTAGCCATCACCGCCACTGGACTCTAGCTTAGCAGATTCATCTGACTGGCTCCTTGCCTAGCCAAATGGATAAAATGAATCTGGCTATCGATGGTGAATTCCTAAGCCATGGTGTCAACAAACGGACCAATGCCTCTTGCTATGGTTCCTTCTCCATGGCCTATGCTCTCCTTTTCGCTTTGGATGGCACTTGTTTCAACAGCCTCCCTAGTGATTAGGATGACTACTTTTGTTCTCTATTTTTTGTTATGTTTTGTAGATTACTTGCTACAATAGTGTTACTCAAAAATGCGTTCACTAGGAGGGCGAGGTATCACAGCGTTCTGAGGTGGCTATGCGGACTAGCCAGACTACTTGGGAGTGCAGACCCTGCCTTTCCCCTCCAGATACCTTACCTTACTTTTCCTCTCTCTTATCCTTACAATCGCCCTTATCCTCTCCTCCTGTTTGTACAGTATGTGAGCATACAGGAAGTCTTTCACACATGATAACCATCACATCCAAGGATTGGCGTAACGCAACTCACTTCATGGAAAGCATCTATATTTCAAAAAAAAAAGCAGGCAAAGCTAGGCAAAATGGATAAAACACAACTCGTCCAAGCCATATGCGTGTAACGCAACTCGTCCAGGTAAGCCCCGCGTATACAGTAAAATAACGTAACCTCTCAGGAAAACACCCATGAGAAGATGTCTAATGACATGTTTACGAAGTATCCTACTCACACTTGAGTCTTCCCCAAACCTCCCTCCCTCATAACTATAAAATCCTCTCCTGCTTCTTACATTCTCACCTTCGCACTTCCAAGTTTGACAGAACAACATCCAAGCAGCAGCCAACGAACAATGTTGGCATCTTTACGTCTGTGGTGTTTCGTATTCTTTGTCGACGTCTCTCGGGCAAGTCCTCTAAATGTCAACAAAGAGGGGCCATTAAAACACCGTGAAATTTCGAGGCCTCGATGATTCAGCAAAGTCTCGAAGCTTAGGCAAGGATTTTTAACAAGTGGCACATCTCAGCAAGTTTTCTTTTTTTGGCTAAGGGCCTACTATGCTAGACTTCAGAAAATAGAATAGAACAAGGAATGCACAGTGGCAACACTTTAGCTTTACAAATTAGCCATGTTCAAAAATCTTAACTTTTGTTGTATTATGCCACGTTACGCTACACAGCATAACGCAAGCAGTGCAGTTGACTTATCCGCAGCAACGAAGATAACGAAATTTAGTTAGTAGCAGTCACTACGCCACGATACGCTTCCCAGCATATCACAGCATAGTGGTGGGATAGTTTGTTCAATGTAAAAGGCAAGGCTAAATGAACTATCTTCTTAAAGTGTGGTTATGCTACGCTACGTTTTAGAGCGTAACACAGCATAGCGCCACAAGCTTCAACTACAGCACATCAGGTCCATAGAATTTTGTGGGCCTAGGACACGCGTCATCTAAACCATGTTTTTCTCCTAATCCTAATCTTATAAATACCCCGGCGGACAATGTTCAAAGGGTTGGCAATTTTTGATAGTATTGGCAAAAGATTGGTGAGACGACGAGAAGAGCATCGACGGTGACAAAGAGAAGCTTTTGACTAGAGACTTCAAGTTAGCAGACACTTTGCTTTGAGCCTGACTTGTTTGTGCCTAGATTGGCTAGAACAAGGTAGATCGGCCTTTTCTTGTTTACTCTCTAATTAGCTTCTTGTTGGTGGCGAATACTTCGTCCAAACCGAAGTCTGCTTGTAAATCTTGTTGTATTCAGCATATTTATCTATAAGGTAGATCCCAGGGCGTGGGATCATGCATATTTCAAATTCAATTCATTGCACCTTGTTTACATCGAATTCTATAATCATTTGGCATAATTTACATCATCTTCATTGCCTTTGAGATCAATCTTAGAATAGATCTTGTTTTTCTCGTAAATCAATAATATATTTTCACATCAAATCATCACCTCGTTATACGATCATTGATGAATTTACTGATTAAGTAAGTCCTTGTCTGATCGGCAAGACCATTCAGGGCACCTCGGATTCGTTTTCTCTAGCATGGCCCTCGCACGGATCTGGGGTTAAAACTGTGTACATGGAGATCCACTCAGTGTTTCCAGCAATCGACGTTTTCCTTCATTATAGACACAATGCTTGGAATTTTGAAATTATTATTAAAAAGGTTAAGTCTTATTTTATTCTAGATAATATCGTTTCTTTCCAAGTTTTTTATGATGATAATAACATTTATGAGTTTTTATTTTTGAAGGGTGAATTTAGTGATCAATATTTTAAAGTTTCTCAAATAATGAAGAAGCTATCTCAAAGGATGTCATATTATTAAATAAAATATATCCTAAAATAGCAACTAGAGAATATTTTTTTGATGACTTACATACCAAAACTAAAGAAATACCTTTAAAAAATAATTGGCAAATGTTAGCTAAAACACAAACAATCCAAATTCAAAAGAAAGAATAACACTACCCTATTAAAATAGGAGCTTACTTACATGTAGATGAAATATGAAAATTAATTGAATTGTTACATGAAATGATGTTTTAGCTTGGACTTATGAGTATCTTAAAACTTTCAACCCTTTGGTGATGACAAACACTATACCTCTTAAACCAAAAATCAAACTATTTAGACAAAAACTTAGACCTTTAAACCCCAACATTGAAACTTTGATGAAAGCATAAATTGATAAACTTTTAGAAACTATAATTATTTATCCTATGAGACATTCAAGTTGGATATCAAATTTAGTGCATGTTAGAAAACGAATAGGTGAATTATGGTTATGTATTGATTTTTGTAACCTTAAAAATTTTTGCATTAACCATAATTACCCACTTCTCCTTATGGAATAACTTTTGTAAATTGTGAATGGTGCACAAATTTATTCCTTTTTAGATGGGTATTTAGCATATAATCAAATCTCAATAAGTAAGATGGACCAATATATGACTACCTTTACAACAAAATGGGGAACTTTTCAATTTGCTAAGTTGTCCTTTGGTTTTATAAATGCTAGTTCTACCTTTCAAAGAGCTATGGATAAAAATTTTGAAGGACTAATAAAGAAGGGTATTATTATTTATCTAGATGATTTAACTATTTTATCTAAAGATTGGGGTACACACCTTAGAAACCTTAGAAATATTTTCCTAAGATGTAGACGATTCAATGTCACTTTGAATGCAAAGAAATCCATCTTTGGTGTTTAAAGAGGTAAATTTCTTGGTCATATAATGACTAAGGAAGGAATTATGATAGATCCTAAGTAGGTAAATTATGATAGGAAGGCCCCTATTTTACCTTCTCCTTGGTATGAAAATGATTTCCTTTTATACGTTTTTTCTAGTGATGCTACCACCATTGCCATCTTAAGCTAAGATATTGTCAATCAAGGTGAAAGGCCTATAGCTTTCATGTTTGTACCTTTGAAAGGTGCAAAATTAAAATATTCACTTATAGAAAAAAAATTGTATGTTGTAATTAAAGCCCTGAAGAAATTTTTCTACTATTTGTTAAACATGAAAGTTTTTGTTATTGTTCCTAATTCAACCACCATTGCATTAGCCAAATTACAAAATCCTAGTGTGAAACGTGCTAAATGATTTATGAAATTACAAGAATTTGATATTCAATGGAAGGTAGCAAAGTTAGTTAGAGGAACTGGTCTTGCCAAGCTAATAGCCAAAGCCTCAACTTTAGAGAGATATGATATACGTAAAGATCAAGAAGAAATATTGCTTCACATACTATCCATTGATGAGAAGAGTAATATTTCATTTGCTTCTAACTAATTACACAACCCATGGTATGGTGATATTAAATTTTATTTAACCTTTCACCATTGTCCTTCAGATCTACCTAGATATAAAAGAAAGCATTTAGTAGCTAAATGTTGTAAGTTTACTCTAATTAGTGGTGAGTTGTTTAAGAAGAATTTCCAAGTAATATACCTTAAATTCTTAGACCAAGAACAAGCTAATGATGCTTTAAAGAAACTACTTGAGGAAGGACATATAGGCTATCACTCGTTAGTGCATAAAATCACTAGAGAAGGTTACTATTGGCCTACTATGATTAATGATGCTTATAACCTAGGTAAAACTTGTGTACAATGTCAAATGTTTAAAGGGAAAGATTCCAAAAGCTTAACTCCCTTACGACCTATAATAAAAACTAGACCATTTGCACAATGGGCTTTAGATTTTATAGGAGTAGTTAATCCACTATTAACAACTCTACATAAGTTAATCCCAGTAGCTATTGATTATTGCACATGTTGGTTAGAAATGAAAGCAACTAAAACTACAACATCTCATGAAGTTATTCAGTCTTTAGAAAATGATATAATTTCTAGATATGGATATCCTTATGCTTTAATAGTGGATAATGGACCTACCTTCATCTCTATAGAGTTTACAAATTTGGCTAGGAAACATAACATTATTTTTAAAGTTGTAACCAAATATTATCCCCAAGGAAATGGTTTAGTAGAATCATCCAATAAAATTATAATATATGGAATTAAAAAGACGTTAACTCAAAATCCATGAACATGGAATGAACAATTAAAATGGACAGTATTGGTTGATAGAATTTTTTATAAAGAGTCAATCAGAACTACACCATATGATTTAGTATATGGACAAGAATCGATATTACAAATAAATTTGCAAATTCTTACATATTAGTTTTTCCTAGATTATTTACCAACTGATGAACATTCAATCTCACGTACATATGATATTTGGACTTTAGAACTTTAAAGGGTCAAAGTAGTTGAAATCATCTTTAATCATCAAAAAACTATTAAAAGATGGATTGATAAGAAGTATGTAGCTAACATTTTTCAAGTATGTGATCTAGTCCTTAAGAGAGATAGAGGGTTTGGTCAAGTAGGTTCCCAAAATAAGTTTTCTCCTATGTGGTTAGGCCCATGCCAAGTCACTACTGTCACTGGTCTCAATGTTACAAAATTGCTAATTTGCAAGGATTCAAGTTAAATAAAAATTTTAATTCATTTCATTTAAAGCATGTCTACTCAGGTGCCCTTCATGGACACTTGGTAGATCCTTAGTTACATGCTTTCCTCTTATGCTTCATAGATTTCATTTGTATATAGTTACATTTGTATATTATATTTTCCTTTCCATTGTCTTCTCATGCATGTTATTTCTACCATTGTCTCTTTCTTAGCATTTTGATTTTGGTTTGATCTATTGATGCTTTTCAATATGACTTTAATAATCATTATGATCATTTGAGTTACTAGGCATTGGATCATCATAACACCTTTTGAAAATAATGCAAGTATAATGTTTTTTATAGCATTCATGTTACATCATATCACTATTGTATTAAACCTTCTTTATATAACATATTTTAATAATTCTATGATTCTTACTAATCTATTTCAAGGTTTTGGTTTTATTAGTTATGTTGGATTATGGAGGATGGGATTTATGCTAATGTAGCATGTTATCATTATGGTCGTATGAATGTAGGAAATGTGAGGATGAAGAATGGTTAGCCACAATCACTAGGTGACCTTAGAAAATTCCATTTTCCTCTCATAAGCCCTAGTCCTCAAGTGTGATGTTCCATGGCTATCTTGTGAGCAACAAAGTAACATGTGTTCCTCTCCACTTGAGAACCCTTAACCACTGAGAAGAATTGCTACGATGTCGTCTAGCTTATAATTAAAGGCACATGTATAAGGGTTGAACTACACCATGGGTGAAGTTTCCAAAAGGACCATGTTCTTTGGTACTATAGCTAATTGTCTAGACTCATGTTGGAATTCCTCCCTAAGAATGAAGTGCACCATGAGAAAATTTTTCTAAGAAAAAAAATTAAAAAAAAAGAGGACCATGTTTATTAGCAGTGTAATAAGTTCTTAAGCATGATGGGGTCCGACAACAATCCTCATGCTACCCTCCATTCCCTTTGATCTAATCAATAATAATAATAAACTTCTCTCCTACCTTTTCCTAGTTTTTCTTAATTTATCTCATTTTCTCTTACCCCTTTTAAGAAACCCTTTCTATTTTTCCCCAAAAAAACTAAGAACCTAAATTAAAATCTGAAAGTTGTGGCTAGCCATGAGCTAAAAGAAGCATGTTCTTTCATAAATTTTAGTATAGGTGTTTTGCTCAAAGTTGTCCTCATAATAAGTACTTTTACTTGTGAGATGATTAGATTGGTATCTTGATTATGAATTACAATATATATATAGTAAAAATTATGATGTATAAAGTTTATATATTAAATCTTAATTAAACAAGGTGGTGTGAAAAGGGTGGCCCCTGTTTAGTGTTCTTTTTATTATTTGATTATTTTAATCATGATGAGAACATTATAGTTTACTTGTAAGTTTCATTTTGTAATTATTTTGTGATGTTTTTGATTCTTTGTGTTTCACATATTCTTGCATCCTTTTAAAATTTCTATTACTTTTGCTATCCTTGCAGTTGCATGAAACTCAAAGTTTTGGGACTAAATGTTGATATGAACTCTCCCATGCTAGCAGAGGGCTATGATTAATAAGTTTCAATTCCATGACAATTAGGAATCCTATGGTTTTAACCCATGCAAATTACTTGTGATGGTATTATAAATAAAGCAAAGGATTGAAAACATAACATGATGTTTTATAGATAGCTGATTTTGTTAAATCATCATCAAATCCTTTACTACCTTTTCCCAACCCATTAAATTAAATAAGTGCACTAAAATAATGATTAAGACTACAACTTCCATTAGGTCATTATTTATAACATAAATAAATACTCTTTTTGACTTTGCCATGGTTCTTATTAAATTAATATAAGTAATAAAGTGCTGATGATGATGACCACCTAACCCATTCATGGATTACATGCTTGTGGAATGTTGCCATGGGAAATAATTTGATAATGATGATGATGAGATCTTTGAAAATAAACAAGCTAATTAATCATTCATGGATAATTCATTCCTTAATCATTCATGCATTGATGTTCTCTATCTCTACATCTACCAACTCAGTTTTTTTAGTTTTTAGTGGATTGTGTTGGTTTATTTATGCAATTTTAGATGCCATGGAAAGTGTAGTGTTGTCAACCATGTATCAAACTAATCCAATTCATAAAATCAAAGAATTGAAGATTTGTGATTTGTGATTTTAAACATGTTTTGGTTGGTAGATATTTGCAGAGAGCGGGGACATTTCATAAGTAGGGACATGAATCACAACCTAATGATGGGCAATAGATTCGTATTTTCTCTTAAAAACATTTTTTATAACTGAACCATGTCTTAACATATGTAAATGTGCAATGAAAATCAAATTGATTAATTACATAAGTTTACATAATCTTGTTACAACTTTTGTAGTACGATCCAATACAATTCACATGCTTGCACTATTACTGTAGTCTCCTTTCTCTAATCTATATTGACATAGGTTGCAAGTGCATGCTGCTAAAGGCCCATACATTTTAAAACATATTTAACATTATTACAAAAGACATAGTACTAAATGTTGGGGTTGTGTTACAATTTTTTAAGATCCTATAGGACGATAAGACTCTATTAAAAATAAAAAATAAAAAATAAAAAATAAAATAGATTTTTCTACAATCGTTTATCCATTATTGCTTTGTTTGGAAGATTGAAGTTGGGCAATATTTAAACAATGTGATGTTGAGTCTACTTGACTTCCAAGATCCTTTATTAATATCCATGCCACCATGGTTGTATTCTTTTCAACCTATTTCTTTGATCTCATGATTTCTCTCATGAACATTTTCCCAACAACTTTGACTATGCATGAGAATATGTTCAAATGCCCAAGTCTAGATGTTATCGTTAGGTAAATTTACGAGGGCATTCCAGCCCTCTCTACCATCTTTTGCAACAACTTTTTACACATACTTTTTTTTTATTTAGGATCCTCTTTGAAGGTCCTCTTCATGAGAATGAGTTCAACACTACTTATGTAGTAGCCTACTTAGCCTATCATAGTGTACCATAAAACCTAAGATTTATAAAAGTTTTCCAATTAAAAATCATAGTTGCCTTGAATCAAGGGATGTGATCCAAACCTTCTTATATGTAGAAGTACAATGGCAAGTTGAAGTAGCTCCTTTGAGCTGACTCCTAAAATTGGTTCTTGAATATATCTGAATAACAAATGATATGCACATAAAAAAAGAAAAAGAGAAGAAGAGACTACAGGTTAAGAGATTGGCTCACAAGAGACTTCTGGATATATGAAATACCACATAAATCATTCCCTCACTATCCAAAACCAAAGAGAATAAAAAAATATATAAAACCTAAAATCATAAACCATTGCTAGCAATGCACTTGCTGCAAATCATGTTATTGTCATTGAAGAAGCTCATAGATTAATAATCTTCCAAAAATACATCGACAACTATTCTTGTAGGTTAGTTCTACTACTAACACCTTGTGATGGTGTTTTCTTCTTAATAATAGCCAACAAGAATGGCTAAATTGGAAACTCTGAAACCTTTGACTTATGCTTGGAAAACTTGCCTTATTCCAATGATGAGAAGCACCTGGAGAACTTTCATCCTGCTCTTGCAATTTGAATAAGGTTGGTAGCTTTGCAAAGAGAGAATTACATAATTGTAATGGCTCAGAACAAAGCACAATTAACGTATTTTCTACAAGGCATATGCCATGGCTGGCATACTCATTACCAAAATTTTAGTAGGCAACTTTCCTTGATGATTTGGCATCCTCATGGTCAAGTTGCCAATATGGTTTCCAATGTGTCCCAATAATTCTTTCTCTGATGATTTAGCATTGTAGGAGTTTTCAACAACTCTTTCACTAACTTGATGAAAATTTTGGAGGATAATATTTATAAAATAGGCATCTTTGAGTAATGACCGTTAATTTTCAACTTGTGTGTTACTTGTCTTGGCCTCCACGTGGATGTAAACCTAGTTTTCAAGTCGTATTACTAAGTTCATCAAATACCAACAAAGATATAGATGTAGACCAAACTTCAATCTTACAAGAATTTTCATTTATCAGATGTAGAAAAGACATTATACTTTTTGATAATTCACCTATATTGTTACGAGTACCTTGAAAATGTTTCATGGGTATTTCAAATTGAAACTTTTAATTTAATTGGAATGTATTTAAAAAGTCTTATATTCTAGAGAGAGTTTTTCCAAAGTTCCAATACTACAACACATCATCATTCCTTATAAAACTCATATAGTAGTATTTGATAGCCTGTCATGTACATGTTATTATATACTGCATGTTTGTCTAATGACTATAGAATTGTATTTTATGCATGATATGATGGAAAATATGTTGCCATATTTAATTGCCTCGAACCTTTGAAGTCACATTCATACTTAAGATTTTTCCTAGTCCTTTGACCTTTGAACATCCATTTCCTATATATGAATATATATGACATGCTTCATAGAACCAATGCACCCATATTGAAATTGGTTCACATTCTTCTGTTTTCCTGCAACATGGAATCAAGCATGATCCTATGGAGATTGTTATTTTTTGCATTAGTGTTGGCAAGTGCATTGCAGGTCAATCATGACCAAGGATTCATCGATGAAGATGTGGCTTCTAAGGAGAAGTTTTGATCTCTATCCAAGAACTAGGAAACCAAACATAGAGCTAGCATGGTAACTCTAGAAAAGAGTGATCATGAAAAAAGATCTAACAAATAGAAAAAGGTATGGCAATGCTGATGATATTCCATCCTCTATTGATGGCTTAAGCAAGAGGCCTTGTTGTGGATGATAACTGTGGGCTAGATGAACTTGCCATCAAATGCATGACATGAGTCATTTACTATTTTTCCTTATTTTCTTTTCTTTTGGCTAGTATTGTTATTGATTTTTTTAAATATCACTTGCTATTTTTGTTTTCTTTCTTTCTAATGTAATGTTTTTTCCATTCCCTAAATGAACAATGATGCTTCTTAGTGTACACATTTTCTGTATGTAGGAACAAATGTTGAAAATATGGAGGGCACCAAATAGCCAACAAATGCAAACAGTTTTGAGTGGTGAAGCACCAAGAGATTATAGGCATGTCAAAAGAAAGATCTTGAGGCAGCATCACAAGGAGGGAAAAAATCATAATTGATAAAACCTTTCCCATAATCAGAAGAAGAGAATGTTTAGCTAGGAAAAAGGGGTAAGGATCTTTGTAGTTTTCTCTACTTGAAACCACAAATGTACACATCTTGGAGCTATCATCAGACTTGAAAAAAGATCATAATCCCATTTAGTTATCCCCTACCTATTCCTTTCATTTTCTTTGATGAGTTTAGGTCTCTTCAAGTTGAAGAAGACGGCCTAAGCTATGGGTTGTATTGGACTAAGTAGTTCTTCTTTGACTTATTAGCGATATGATAATCCTAGCGCAAGGATCTTTTGGAAGAGGTTTATTAGTTGGAGTTGTAGGTTAGAAAACTACTCCATCAAGCTTCAAACTTAGCAACAAAGATTCAAGGCTCTATAATGAGGTAAGTGTTGTGTCATTTCTTATTTAGCTTTCTTTTTCTAAATTGTAAACTTTAGTTGTCTTTTTAAACTAAATTGAAAGTTTATATTTTCTTTTTAAACTAGGTCTTGTCTGATTTTGAAAATTTAGTAGAAGTCAGTTTCATGTAAATATGTGATAATATAGTGTTTTATTTTAGTTATAGAATGTCTATTATTTTATTTTAACGTTATTTTCTTTGAATTCCAGTTATTTTCTTCCTAGTTTCAAAATTTTTTATTGTCTATCTTTGAGTCTCAAAGTTTGTTTAGAAATTTCTCTCTTAGTTTAATGCTTATGTTCAAAAGAACCTAAATTAAATTAATTATAATTATCCCTTTAACAACTTGAAGCACCACATTGCCCTCAACAGCTACGATTGTTCCCAGTACCCATACAAGACGTGCTGTAGGCAATAGTCTCCTATAATGAGTTTCTGAGGATGTCACCATGTGATCTATATTTATGCATCAACATCATTGAATTTTTTACAAGACAAATCTAGAACCTACAACTTGCTAAGAGGATGAAGGGATGATAGGTCTCCTTGAAAGAAATTGCAACTAAGGTTGAGGTAAACAAGTACTTGGCACTCAATTGCAAAGAACCATTTAGGAAGTTATTGGAGAAGTCAAGGTATCATAGGGATTGCAGCTTGCATATGAGCACCCATGGAACTCTCCCTTTCAATTGTCTCCTACTCAATTGAACTTATGTTACAAGGAATGATGATGAATTATTCACACACGTAGAAGCAACTATATGCTCTAAAAAGAACCATGAGCATATGCTTGTTGCATTTTTGTGCATGGAGAAATTTGAAGAATCATTTACAAATGATGAGTATATTTTAGAAAGCACTTTAAAATATTCATTACTAATTTCTATTGTTACTGGCTTTGCAATAAGACTTAGAGCTATAGTAGATGAGACAAGAAAGAGAGAAGCTAAAAAAAGCATGTACTTTGCATCCATGGAGGCAAAGGCAAAGGCAATAGAAATAGTAATGGAAATGGCTATGCCTGTGACTGAAATCCTATAGAAGCAAGAGCAAGGTTGCTTCTACTGCATATGGGCTCTCCCAATCGACACTCCTCCATCGAATAGAAGAAGACAAAGATGACAACAACAACAAAAAGAATAAGAATTTGAGTATCACAACTACCTTTGCCTCTCTTTCTTCATCTTCATCTTCATGTGCATTTTAGTCTCCATCTATGTGAGTGGCACGACATCTTCGTGGCAACTGTCTACAATTGCAATTACAATTGTAGAATATTTGGCATACCCATTGACTTGACCAGGAATTAATGAACCATCCAAGTTTGTAGCCTAGGCTATTTTGCATCTTGGAATTACCACCTCATAACTTTCAATGATCATATGTGATGTTAATAGGCTTGACAAGATGTCTTACAGTCAACCCTAGCTTTCAAGAAAGATGTCTCATATCATGACAAGACATCTCCCCTAGAGACAAGACATCTCTCAAAGGTGATAAACATATTTTGTTAGAACAAGATATCTTCTAGGAATTTGGGAGATCTCTTGTGTCTTCTCCACACTCAAGCAAGATGTTTCGTAGGTTACCAAGAATTTTTCGTAGCTTTCCAAAATCTTTAATCTTCCTCCTATAGGGCTAAAAAAGGTTCAAAAGAGGTGTCTCTACACCATACTTAATGAGTAGAAAGTAGTCCCTCCACCCAACCATATGAATCAAAAGCGTGCACCAATGATCTAGTCAAGCTTCATGGACTTAGCACGTAAATGTGCCTATAGGAAAATATAGCGATGTGGGGAGATATGATTGTTATCTTCTTAGCTCTCACTTGTGTAGGCTCATTTCTATGGTTAAGTTGGAGCCAAGGCATATAATATTTATTTATGTTTTATATTTTTATTTATTTAATCTAATTGTTGAAGTAAAGATAATTGATTGGAAAATTAACTACTTTAACTATCTAATGGTACATAAGGTAACTAGCCTAACATAAGCATTCAGCTCTGCCTTCTGTACATGTCTTGAACTTGCATCAATGCTACTAGGTTACCAAGTATCTATTGCTAGGAATACCAAATAGCCATTGTTGGGATTATCAAGCATCAAATGGTATGTTTGAAGTGGTGCTACTTATGTGTTCATTATTAAGTGCATTAATTAACTACAGACAAGAATGTAAATTGCATTAATAATCAAGTGCGTGAAATAAACTTTAATCTATTCTAAGTGATGTAAGGAGTATCAAGAATCTCATCTTTATTGTTGTCACATCAATGTGTTTAGGTATAATGATGCTCGAATAAGGATTCATACAATTGCTTGAAGTCTTATAGTAGGTACTCAAAAAATATTCTAACTTTGGTGGAAGAAAACTGCAAGAACTTGGCTACATTAATGACATAATGTGCCATAAATGCAGTGGGTTTGCGAATTTATATAAGTGTGACAAGAAACTATGTCAACACATCTACATTGACACATCTTTTCATGCATCGACAAGGCTATGTCGCTGAGGCTACATTGATGGGACTACGATGATGCATGCTCATCGACTCAACCAGTCAATGATTCATCATAGCCCCATGACTAAGTGAAAACTCATCCTCAAGTGAACAAAAGTAGGATCAAGCTATTTATGAAATTGGAATGGTATGTGATTATTGATTGACTAACTCTAATTGACTAACTAGCTTTTAGTGCCAAATTATATGAAATTACAAAATTTACAAAAATGGATGTCGTTGAAAACAAAATTGGACACCCTTACAAAATTGATGGTAGGAACCCTTTGGTAGATGAGGACAAGGTGAAGACTAGATAGTGCTAAGAGGTAAAGGCTCTTGGGGTGCTGAAGGACTTCACCAGGCTCTAGTGCTTTTGGTGGTGGTGGAACTTGAGGTTGTCCTACTCCAACTACTACTTCTGGTAGTAAGAAAACAACATTCATCAATGCTTTCATTTTTCCTCCTTACCTATGGGTTGCATGCATTTCAGATGGCTTTGCCGATGTGGGCTAGTACGAGAATGTGCCACTAGTAGGGCATTGCTGGTAACAACTCCTTGATGTTAACAAATAACATTCCAAACTATTTTTGTTGTTCAAACATCTTAACAAGGTTGTATAGCTCATGGTAGTTATTCATTCATTTGGCTAGGTCCTTGGCAACTAATCATTGATCAGTAAATCGATTCTAGATAACTTCAAGCTTAGCATTGATTATCCCCAACTTTTGCTTGGTCTCTTTGTGATGCTTGAATTCGGCCTTGTAAAGGAGGTATGAACTAGCCACTTCCTTTTCAAGTTCTATCCTTGGCCTCTCCACAATTAGCATAGCCAAGTTAGCATATCAAAGATTAGTGAGCTCTATGTACTTTGTAGGTCCTCTATTTACAACTCCTTGAGGCAGATCTTGGTCTTACTATATGCATTTAGGCCATCAAAGATTAGCAACCACACATTGCCTCTTTGTTGAAGTTGCTAGAGTGCATCATTCATCTTCACCTTGACTAGTTGGATTCCTTTCTCATTAACTTCTTTGACGGGCCCCACTTGACCCTTGTAGTAATTCTCTACCTTTTTAAATTTTAGGGCCTCATTTTCCTTGGTAGCAACCTCGATGGACATCTTTTGGAAAAGCATCAAAACTTCCTCCATAGAGAGATTTCAATTTTTTGTTGCTATTCTTCTTAAGTCAAGGTTCATCTTTGCTAGCTACTCCTATTGTTGTCTCATAAATTTAACCATTTGGTCCTTTTGTTCCTCGACATTCTGTAGTTAATGAATATTCTTCATGAGGACCAAGTTTTTCTTACGAACTTAAGCTAAGTCTTTATCGATGTTGATAGCTAATACTTCCAAAAGGAGGTTCCAAAGACTACCATCTCCTTAGCATTCTCAACCTTTCTTAATTTGTGCTGAAGTTATAGGAAAGCTTCATCTCTGGTGATGTCTTGGCTAAGAATGGTGGGGTTAGAGAGAGGGACCCTTAATTCCATAACTGCAATAGCCAACTGAAGGTTTTTGGTGGTGGTTGCCTCTAGTTGGGCATTAGCAACTAGGAGCTTGTCCTTTGTTTCTAGCAACGTTGACTAGGTAGTAGTGATCTCATCTAGAAGACAAAGATCTCTAGAAGAGGTTGTCCAATTCCCACTAATTAGTCCAACACCTCCTTGTCTTGGGCTATACTCAACAAATCACTTTCCACTCTTACAAATGCTTGTACATCTTTTAATGCAGCTATGTTGGGCATGGCTGCTATAGGAGCATTTAATTCCTCAACCACTCTATCTACCATCACTTCTACTATTGTTTCTTGCCCATGGAGCTGCATCATTAGGATAGTAGCCCCCTTGCCTTCCTCAAGGTGCACTAAAAAAGCTGCACTATTCCCAAAGATTTTAGGGAACTATTGTTATCCAAGGATAGACATTATAACTTCTTGAGTGCTTCGATTCATTCTCACAAGAAATTACAAGCATTGTGTAGAAAAAATGGGGTGGTCTCTTTTAGCTAGTTGATTGTTCTAGTAACTTTGTTGAGGTGACTCAACACTGGCTAATAGACCAATGGCTTCCACCACTTACCTCATCCTATTGTTACTATAGTAGCTATTTGCAAAATTTCCTTATCCATTCAAAGGTTGCATAGGCCTCCAGTGTGTTCTCACCAATAGGTGGTGGTGGTGGCTACTCCTCCGCTAACAACTTGGTAGTGACCTTGTCCTTCATCATCTCCTAGCAAGATGCAATAGGAGCATGGCAAAGCATGTCATTGGCATAATGGGCTATGCCTCCCCTTTGGTAAAGTTATTTGATTAAGAAAAGAAATGAGAGTGTCTTCGTACCTTGCTCATTTTCTTTGAAGTGCTTTTTGATTTCGAGGTAAATGAGATGAGGGAGTTTAATAGAAAACTTGCTACTCATAGTAGTGCATGCATGGGTAGAGAAGGTAGCCGCCTTGCTAGGCCTCACTATAAGATTTAGGTGATAGTTTGCTATCTTGAAGTAGGCTAGCTCCCCCATAGTGAGTGCATTATACCTTTTATAGTCCAGCCCATAGCATCGTTGGATTCATTCTTTCTTTTCCTCTTGGTCTACCTAAGTAGAGATCTTCGCAAGTGTTGTCCATATATTGGGCAAGCTGAAGGCCTATAAAATGACCTTAACTAAATAAGAGATAGTTATGTTCTTAATCTTCACAGTCACATCTCTTTGCTAGTTATTCCAGAAGAGATATGTCTCTTTCATGTACCATCCTCCACTGGATGAGAGAATGGACCACATGGAAGACCCCTACTATTGAGTTTGAACTTCCTTTGACACCAAGTCCAAGAAGGAACTGAAGTTTAGTTATTGGAGAACTAAACTATGGACCTTCTTAGAATAGTTTTTTTTAGGCAGGCCTTAGTTAATGTGACCTCAAGATTAGGCCTTGGTCTTGGCATCTCATCTTGCCATAATTGGCCGATTTATGCTATGGAAATCTATTGAACAGACTCCACTTTGGGCTCCTCTTGAAGAGGTCCTATTGCATGGGTCTTAATCTCTTATTCCTAGGGTTATTATGATTGCTAGTCCCTTCCTCCTCTTAGTCACCTCTCCCTTAGTTGGAATGATCATTCAACTTATGGTCCCCTCTTTAGTATCATCTATAATCACAAATGTAACCAAGGATTAGATATTAATGTGTAACCCTTAGTGTTCTTTGATACCTTTCTATTTTTGGGTAAGCTTCACTTAGGTTAGTTGTGATCATGGAAGACTAATTATTTTATTCATTTAGTTACCCAAGTTTGTGAATGAGGTTTAACTTGGTGGAGATGAAAATTTTAATATTATTTTATTAGTTAAACCTTGGGAAGTTAGAAAAATTTTTCATCATAAACTATAGGTTTATGGACCCCATGACATAAAGCTCACCAATGATAGTTAGAGTCAAAGAATGAGATGAATCGGATAAGTAGTTAGTAAGTTATGATGCTTGGAAGATGCTATAGACTTTGAAAACTGCAAAAACTCCCCTAGCATTATGATGCAAATGTGAAAAATTAGCAAAGTATTGGTGCATATATATAGACTTTTTGTAATGCGTTGACATTGGGGATGCATCAACACATCAAGTGGCATCGATAGGGATGCGTTGACATAACCTATTAAGACAATTTCCCACATTAATAAACTAAGTGTTGGGGCAAAGTTTGGTAATGAAATTGGAGCCCAAAGAAAGCTAGAAAAGCCTAGAATAATGAAAAATCATGAAAGAGAGCTTGAAATGGATTTGGAAAAGGAGATTTCAAGGAAATTATACTACAAAGAGGTGCAAAAAATAGATGTTTTTTATTGGAAAATAATGGATTTGAGTGCAAAATAACTAAGGGAAAGGAAGTTTAACTGTCCAGACCAAGAAGTATGCAGGTGGATCCTCCCCATAGTAGGATTATATCCTTAATGCCCTTGCATGTCATCATACTTAGGATTCCATACTCACCAAGGATGATTAATGGTCATGGAATATTAAAAATTAAATCCACACAAGAAGTTACCAAAGACTTAAGACAAACCAAAACAAACACATTGAGAAACCATGATAAGAGGTAGTGAGGTTGCAGATGGTAAGAGTGAATGATGAGAGATAGTGTGTGTGGTAATGGAGTCTTCCATATAGAGCACATGGATTCCTTTATTGATTTTGTGATAAATGTAACCTGATATTATTCCATCCTTATTTGGAACCAAGTCCATCCACTTCCATTGACTTCACATTAGCACATTAAGACTATTTAATCCCCTAGAGTTCATGAACACTTCCAAAGATCATCCATCATTCCAAATAAAGAAGAAAAGAGAATTAGGAAGTTAATATGGCCTTAGAGGGATGTCTTTAGGCATGTGTAATGCATCTTTCCAGCTCCATAACCAATGCTTGTAGCCCATTATTTTGTCTAAGGGGTGTTCTTTGAATTTCCATTGTTTTTTCTTTCATGGGAAGTAGACCATATAAAGACATTACTTCATATTATTGGTTGATGTTAGGAATTATGAGGAATCAATGAGAATACCAATAAAAATTTAGATAGTAGGCAAGTACAAAAGGTAACAAGTCCCCTTGAAGCTACACCATTATCAATTCCACTTGATTCATTCCAAATCTAGAAAGTACCAAGGTCACAGATTTTTTCTAAGTTGTTATTAAGAATAGAACTCATGCTTTTAAAATGAGAGAATACCATGGAGTTAAGTGGAATGAGTAGATGATGTGAGCTCATTACCTGATGTCATGAGGAAATCAATGTCTTGTTAATTGATGTCATAATTCAAGGATGAAATCTAGTCATTAAGTAATCAATTCAATCAATTAGTTCAATGAACCTCCAACAATTGACAACTGTATTAAGTACCATTGTATTGATGGTAATAAAAAAGAAAAACATATGTAAGAAAATTTAAATAAGGAAAAATATAAAATAAATTGTAAAATATTCAACAGAAATGAAAAACATATAAAGAATGATGTAAAATAAAAAATTTGAAAAACTAAGAAGCCTATTATAGAATGTTAGCATGGATAGAGATCCAAAATATTCAAAACATTAAGTTGGAAGGGAATTATCTAAAAGATTGAGTGTGCTTGACCATTGGTTGAGTTGTTGTTGGCACTGGTAATTCTTATCTCTAGGAAAGGTTTAACTTGTTGTATGTTGATCAATAACCTTTTGTTTGGGCTGGCAAGATGGTAAGTTATCATGGCCCTAGATGGAAAAGATTCATAAATAATGTAAGGACCCTCCCATAGCATTTGGAATTTTGTACGTTGAGGTACATGCATGGGGTTCTAGTAGAGCATCTTAACTCCTAGTTGAAATTTGAATTTTCTTATTTTGAGGTCATGATGTTGCTTATTGTGTGTCTTGTGCACTTAATTCCATGATAGGGCCACTAATCAATTTTTTTTGGAAAGATTAATCAATATTTCTCTTTGGATTAGACTTAAATCTAGGTCAGGGTCATAGGCCATTGAAAATGTATGTAGCTTGGTTTGGATAGGAAGAGATGGGAGTTTCTCGTACACTAACTCATAGGTAGAATATTTGATAGGAAGTTTCCATGTTGAACAATAAGCCCAAAGAGCATTGTTGAGTTTATTGCTCCAGTCCTTCCTATACTTACTAACTATGTGTGTTAGTATTTTTGTTATTCCCCTATATGGTGACCTTTGTTTGACCATTGGCTTGGGGGTTGTATAGAGTTATAAGTTTAGGTTGAATTCCCAAGCATTGCATGAGTTTTTAAAAAGTGGCACCTATAAAGTATTTTCCATTATCAAAAATTAATGCCCATGGCACAACAAACCTATTTACAATAATTTATTGTAGAAACCATACTGCGGTTGAGGATGAATAGTTAGTAACAACAACAGCTTCAGCCCACTTCATGCAATTGTCAACAACCATGATTATGTATGTCTTTTCATTCAACATGGAATTGATGGATCCGATGAAGTCAATCCCCCAAAGATTGAAAGGCTTTAGTGGTTGAATCCATTATTTGAGCCCTTACATTCAAATGGTAATCTTTCCATCTCATTGGCATCTATCAAAAAAAACAAAATAAGAGGTGGAAATCCCTATAGATCATTTTACAATAATACCCTACCATGAGGATCTTAATGGTCATCCCCCTCCTATCATAGTGACCCCCACAAGGACCTTCATGAGCATCTTGGAGGACTCGAAGTTGATTTCTATTAGGTACACACCCACATACCAGGCCATCTAGACAACTCGTGTAGAGGTTGCCTTTGATTTTCATGAAGTGCTTAGCCTAATGGAGAAACTATTATTTCTCCTTATTATCCCATTCCTGTGGCATCTCTTGAGTGAGTATGTAAGAGAGGATGTGATCATACTAGTTTGATTCTTAGGGGTTTGGACATTAATAGCACTAGCAAAGAGGAGTTCATTAAGGAATTGATCAAATTATGGACCCTCATCCACTTTGCTATCCCATCTTAATCAAGACAAGGGATTAGAAACCCCATTCTTGGTCCCCTTTCTATCAATCATCATTAAATCAAACTCTTGAGGAATCACTAGCCACTATATGATACAAGGGCTCATCATTGGTTTGTTCATTAAGAATTAAATAGGACTATGATCAATGTCCACAAAAATTTGGTATCTAATGACATAGTACCTAAATTTCTCTAAGGCACACACCACTACCATGAGCTTCTTTTTAGTGGTAATGTACTTTAGTTGTGCATCCATAATGCTCCTACTTGCATATGGATGTAGTATGAATAATTTTGATCGTCCAACTATTTAAGCATGATCCCCAAAGAATAATTTAATGTATCAATCATGATGTGGAATGGCCTAGACTAGTTTTCTATTTGCAAAATTGGAGTTTCTATGAGTTTTTTCTTTAACTATTAGAATGTGTTCTCACATTTCCTAGTCTAGGTGAATAGTGCATACTTGTTTGTCAGCTCCACCAATGGTTTGGCAATCTTTGAGAAGTTTTCAATGAAGCATTTATAATAATTGATGTCACAAAGAAATGGCCTTACATCTTTCACCATTTTTGGTTTCCTAGTTATTCCTTGGATGACCCGTACTTTCTCTGGGTCAACCTCAATTCCTTTGCTTGAGATCCTATGCCCCAAGATAATGCCCTCTTGGATCATCAGATGGCTTGTTTGTTAATTAAGCATTAAATTTATCTTTAGTCACCTTTGAAGAAATTGCTCAAGGTAGTCCAAGGCTTGCTCAAAGGTAGCCCCATAGGTAGAGAAGTCATCCATGAAGACTTCTACCTTGCTACCAATTTGTTATTGAAAGATACTTAGGACCAACTATTAAAAAGTGGTAGAAGCATTGTAAAGCCAAAAGAAATCTTCCTATATGAAAAAATCCACCAAGAACTTGTGATTGTAGTCTTGGCCTAGTTCTTTGATGCAATTTGGATTTTGTTATAGCCACTATAATTATCTAGAAGCTATAGTAACAATGCCATGAAATAGTGTCCAACACCTAGTCCACAAATGAGAATGGAAAATTGTCCTTGTAGGTTGCCATATTTAATAGTTGAAATTCTATATAGACTTTTCATTTTCCTGCATTATTTGGAATAATAATAAGTGTTCTAACCCACTTTCTATTTGCAATTAGGTAGATGAACCCTTCTTTAGGAGTTACTTAAACTTCTACTTGATAATCTACTTGAGTTTTGGGTTCAATCATCTTTGCAGTTGTCTTTTTGGCTTGATAGAGGAGTTTGTGTAGATTTGATGCTAGCACATCTAACAATCTATCACTGTTAGCCCATGATATGACCAAGCAAATTTTTTTAACCATTTTTTTACAAATTTTAATAATTTATTTTTCTATTCAAGAGCAAGTGTAGCATTGATAATCACTAGCTTGCTATTCATAAGAAATGCATATCTCATGCCTACCATATGAGCCTTTAACTCAAGGGACACTTACTTGAAAGTATTAGGGATCTCCAACTTTCTCCAGTATATTTCACTTTGTGCATTAGAGAGTTGGCAATGGAGTTACTCTAGTTTATCTATGCTCTCAACATAGGAGCTAGTAATGCTCTCAATTGGTTCCATGCACATTATTGATTCAACTTCATTATCTATTATCAGCCATTGGGTATCTTCTTGTTTAGTGGCTATTTTGTACAGGCATATTTGAACTTCTATAGTTTCTCCACACTGATTGCATGCTTGAAGTGATGTGCCTTTAATTATCCACAGTCTTTGCACATAATGGCAACCTATGTTATTATATGTGATGCATGGAACTCTCTTCTTATCTACTTTTTCAAATTTATTTTTCTTGAAAATCTTCAAGGAATGTTCTTGAATCTTCATTCTTGCACTAATGGTGTTCAACCATGTCCTTAGAATGATGATAGAAAAGTCCCCCTTGCAATTATTCACATGGATCACTAGGAAATTAGTAAGATAGGACCATCCACAAATAGTGGTCATAATTGTAACGACAGAAAACGTCGGCAGCTGGAAAATACCGACTGACTTTCCGACGTACACAGTTTTAGCCACGGATCCACGTGAGGGCTATGCTGGAGAAAGCGAATTCGTGGTGCCCTGAATGGTCTTGTCGATCAGACAGGGACTTACGGGTCAGTAAAGTGATGTAAAGTGCGTAAAACGAAAGCGATCTGGTTCAAAGTGTCGTAAAACTAGGAAAAAAAACAATGTAGACGGATTGCAACAATGATAATGTCAAACATGATAAAAGAAGGTTGACACGAGAAGCACGTAGCCTCAAGATCTGGGCATTGACTTAAAAATGTGTATTTTGTAGGAGAGATTACACAGGGAATCCCCGATTACAGGATATGAAATAAGCACAAAACAATAAGCAAAACGGTCTAAACAGAAGTCCGATCTACCTCGCGGGCTAAAGCTGAGATGCAAGGCGGGCCAAGCTTCGACTTCTACCGATCAGTCGTTTCGGATTGATAGAGTCTTTCAGCAGAACGATTTCTCCTGTCACCGGTGCTCGAAGCGAACTGTGCTCTGTTTCAACTGTAAGGTAGTAACGTCAACAATTTCCAAGGCTCTGTTCTCTGTATCTCTGCTCCAAAGTGCTAAAATGCTCTGGTGCTCAAAAATATGCTTTTGCTTCTCTGATTTTCCAACCCTTGTATTTCTGTCAACTGAAGTATTTATAGGCTGTGATGCTCCGTGAAAAAGGCGCAACCCTGATGACGTGGGTCCGGATGTTGCGGGCCCTGTTGGCATGATCATTTTAAGTCAGACTGTGACTACACACAACACGCTTGTTTGCGTGTTGTGCGTGTGAGGAGCAGGTACATGCTGAGCGTGCTTTATTTGCTTTGAGGCTGTATTACACTCATTCGCGTTGTGTTGCGTGTATGAGCGTAATCTGGTGTGAAAGCAATAAGCTCAAAATTGTTTTACGCTCACTACGCAACTGTGCGTAACGAAGCGTGGATAATGTGCAATTTACGCTCACTATGCAGCTGCGCGTAATGAAGCGTAAATAAATGTGTAATTTACGCTTACTACGCAGCTGCGCGTAATGAAGCGTAAATAAATGTGTAACTTACGCTCACTACGCAGCTGCGCGTGATGAAGCGTAAATAAATGTATAGCTTACGCTCACTACGCAGCTACGCGTAATGAAGCGTAAACAAATGTGCAACCTGAATGATGACCTACGCAATGGCACGCACCGCCGCGTGACGAGTGTAAATACAAGTTATCCATGTGCTGCAAGAAAAAGTGTCGAGCTGCTATGCTACTCTGGACTTTGCCTTCGACGGTCTTGGAGCTTATTACGCTCATTACGCTGCTGTGCGTGATAGAGCGTAAACCTGTCCTTGAACAAATCTGATGCGCGTTCTTGCTGGAATTGTGAATCTTAGACTGAGGCCGACTTGTAATTTTCACGGTGTTTCAATGGCCCCTCTTTGTTGACGGTTGGAGGGCTTTCCCGAAATACGTCGACAAAGAATACGAAACACCGAATTGGCAAAAGCAAGAACAGCGTTCATCCATGGCTACTCAAGTGTTGCCCTCCTTCTAGCGCTAGAAAACTGTAATGACAGAAAACGTCGGCAACTGGAAAATACCGACCGACTTTCCGACGTACACAGTTTTAGCCACGGATCCACGTGAGGGCTATGCTGGAGAAAGCGAATCCGTGGCGCCCTGAACGGTCTTGTCGATCAGACAGGGACTTACGGGTCAGTAAAGTGATGCAAAGTGCGTAAAACGAAAGCGATCTGGTTCGAAGTGTCGTAAAACTAGGAAAAAAAATGATGTAGACGGATTGCAATAATGATAATGTCAAACACAATAAAAGAAGGTTGACAAGGGAAGCACGTAGCCTCAAGATTTGGGCCTTGACTTAAAAATGTGTATTTTGCAGGAGAGATTACACGGGGAATCCCCGATTACAGGATATGAAATAAGCACAAAACAACAAGTAAAACGGTCTAAACAGAAGTCCGATCTACCTCGCGGGCTAAAGCTGAGATGTAAGGCGGGCCAAGCTTCGACTTCTACTGATCAGTCGTTTCGGATTGATAGAGTCTTTCAGCAGAACGATTTCTCCTGTCACCAGTGCTCGAAGCGAACTGTGCTCTGTTTCAACTGTAAGGTAGTAACGTCAACAATTGCCAAGGCTCTGTTCTCTGTATCTCTACTCCAAAGTGCTAAAATGCTCTGGTGCTCAGAAATATGCTTTTGCTTCTCTGATTTTCCAACCTTTGTATTTCTGTCAACTGAAGTATTTATAGGCCGCGATGCTCCGTGAAAAAGGCGCAACCCTGATGACGTGGGTCCGGATGTTGCGGGCCCTGTTGGCATGATCATTTTAAGTCAGACTGTGACTACGCACAACACACTTGTTTGCGTGTTGTGCGTGTGAGGAGCAGGTACATGCTGAGCGTGCTTTATTTGCTTTAAGGATGTATTACACTCATTCGCGTTGTGTTGCGTGTATGAGCGTAATCTGGTGTGAAAGCAATAAGCTCAAAATTGTTTTACGCTCACTACGCAACTGTGCGTAACGAAGCGTGGATAATGTGCAATTTACGCTCACTACGCAGCTACGCGTAATGAAGCGTAAATAAATGTGTAATTTACGCTTACTACGCAGCTGCGTGTAATGAAGCGTAAATAAATGTGTAACTTACGCTCACTACGCAGCTGCGCGTGATGAAGCGTAAATAAATGTATAGCTTACGCTCACTACGCAGCTACGCGTAATGAAACGTAAACAAATGTGCAACCTGAATGATGACCTACGCAATGGCATGCACCGCCGCGTGACGAGCGTAAATACAAGTTATCCATGTGCCGCAAGAAAAAGTGTCGAGTTGCTATGCTACTCTGGACTTTGCCTTCGACTGTCTTGGAGCTTATTACGCTCATTACGCTGCCATGCGTGATAGAGCGTAAACCTGTCCTTGAACAAATCTGATGCGCGTTCTTGCTGGAATTGCGAATCTTAGACTGAGGCCGACTTGTAATTTTCACGGTGTTTCAATGGCCCCTCTTTGTTGACGGTTGGAGGGCTTTCCCGAAAGACGTCGACAAAGAATACGAAACACCGAATTGGCAAAAGCAAGAACAGTGTTCATCCATGGCTACTCAAGTGTTGCCCTGTCAACATGGAGGAGGAGCGAGACCGGAAAGTATGGGAGATAGAGAACTATAACTGGAAATAGGTTCGGGGAAGATGCAAAGTGTTCGTTTATTCATGTCAATAGGAATGCTTTCAGACGAGTGTAGCGCGTCAATCTGAGATTTCTCTGTTACAAATTGTAGCAGGAATGCGTGCAAAAGGAGCGTTGCGCATCACTTTCTGCGATGTCTCTGCTAGCGTGAGTGCGGAAAATGAATACTTGCGTATGTAGATGTTGAGTGTGGGAACCGGGTGGTGGGGATGAAGGAAATAAGTGTTAAGGGTGGGATTGTGCAAGGTATAGACATGCAGAGCTAAGTGGTCAGGCAAACCTGAGCAGCCATTTCAACATGCTGTTGTACTTCACCGCTCAGATGGACGCACCTTTGGACGACATCTGCCAAGGCAAGTAACCTGCAACCACAAAAGAAAACAGAGGGAACCATTGCTCGTGAACAAAAGGCGAGGTTCTTGAAACCAATGCTGTCTGATGTTAGCTAGAGCCAATGAGTTGTAAAGAAGATGCCGGAGCACGGAAGCAGAGTAGCCAATCCTGATGATTTGGCGCTGCATATCTTCGCCAAAAGGCATCAGACACAGTGCAGTTGACTGGTTGTGCAAGGAACCAGCCAGATGGATTTGTGAAGCTAGCGTCTGATGGCAATGATTGGCGGAGATTGTCGGAGTCGTCGTCGACGAGGATTTCGTCGAGGCTCCAGCTGGCGAGACAAGCCCGCAGAGGTACCACCGCTGCAGTGGGCGTAGCGACGGCATCTCCGAGGGATCAGTAAGATGTCGCTTAGCTTGTCCGAGGAATCAGTAGGATGCCAGTGGGGTGGCGATGCCGGGACTGTCCCCATACCCCACCCCGTCTGTTGTGAAGCTGTACAGGGATGATTACGCTCGCTTGATTTGGATGGCGGTAACATGTAAGTCCCAGTTTTAAGTCCTGGTAGACTGCCGTTACTGGTTTTAAGTCCCAGCAGACCATGGTCCCAGTTTGAAGTCCAGGCAGACCAAGATGTGCGAGTTTTACGTCGTGGCAGACAGTGGTATGTCTAATTTATGGTCTCAGCAGACCGTGCTGTGGATGTCAGCTTTGTGTCATGACCCATGGACGGCTCTGTGCTGGTTTTACGTCCCAGCAGACGGCTACATACCTGTGCCAGTTTAGCGTCATGGCGGACGCGTGCAAGCGATGCCAGTTTTTCGTCTTGGCGGACCTGTACAACATTGCCAGTTTTGCGTCGTAGCGGAAGGTGACCACTTGCCAGTTTTGCGTCGTGGCGGACGCGTGCAAGGAATGCCAGTTTTACATCGTAGTGGACAGTTGATGCCATTTTTACGTCGTAGTGGACGATCAGTGCCAGTTTTATGTCATAGCGGACGTGGACTGTCATACCTGCTGTCGAAACCGTAGACGCTGCTAGATGAAATACCGCTTCAAGTATATGTGATTTACAGGGTTTGTTAATTCGTTGCCGTTGACGTCTACTAATTTGAACGCTCCGTTGCCATATGCGTCTACCACCAAGAAAGGTCCTTCCCAGTTTGCAGAGAACTTGCCTACTGGTTCACGCACAGCCTTGAGAACAAGATCTCCTTTCTTGATCGGGCGCTGTTGAAGGTTGTGGCGATGTTTCTGGCGCTGTTTGTCCTGATATTTCTCAATCACATCAAGAGCCTGTATCCGCTTCTCTTCTGCTGAATCCAAATCCATTATCCGAGCCTCAGTGTGTTGAGCCTCATTTATAATGGTGGAGAGGACCATTCTCATAGAAGGAATTTGCAAATCAAGAGGTAGCACTGCTTCAGATCCGTAGACCAGGCTATAGGGCGTACTACCCGTAGCTGTCCTACGCGTAGTACGATATGCCCATAGCACATCGAGGATCTGTTCATGCCACCGCCTTTTGTTGCCATCGAGCATTTTCTTGAGTAAATTGATAACCACCTTATTCGTTGCTTCGGCTTGACCATACGCTTGCGGGTAATAAGGGGAAGAAAAAGACTGTCTAATGCCTAGGTTATCACAGAAGGATTTGGTATCCACGCTGCTAAACTGTGGCCCATTGTCGGTCACAATAGTCATCGGGAGACCAAATCTAGTTACTATGTTGTCCAGGATAAAATGGCAAACCTGTTGGGATGTGATTTTCCACAGGGGAACAGCTTCTACCCACTTCGTAAAGTACTTAGTAGCGGTAATGATGAAGCTATGCCCTGCAGAAGATTTTGGCGTGATGGGTCCTATGATGTCCAGTCCCCATCGTTGAAATGGTCATGTTATCTGTGTCGTATGCAATTCTGTGGGTGACACGTGGATACGATTTGCGTGACGCTGACACGTGTCATAGGTCTTAACCTTTGTCAGGCAATCTTTTTCCATGTGTGGCCAGTAGTATCCTAGGCGTTGGATTTTTAGGGCCATGGCCCGTGGTGCTACGTGGCCGCTGCACATTCCCTCGTGAATGTCGCTGACTATGTGTTGCGCTTGGTCTTTGTCTACGCAGGTAAGCAATACGCCATCAAAGGAGCGTCTACAGAGAGTACTGTCCCCGAGGATGGCATACTGCCTGGCCCGCCTGCGGATTGCATCTTTTTGTGCGCGTGTTAATGTCGACGGTAGTTCTCCCTGTAAAAGATAAATTTTGATGTCATCGTACCATTCAGGCGTGCCTTCTTTGAGAAGAGCAGAGATTTGCGCCGCCTGAATGATAGGGTCTATGCAATCTGTAATCAATGTAGGGTAGGTGTTAATTAGGTGTGAAGGCACATGTAAAGCCAGGGTGGCCAGTGCGTCGGCCAGCGTGTTGTCAGTCCTCGGGACATGTTGGGCGTCGACGGTCGTAAATCGCCTCAGAAGATGTTTAGCCTGATCGCAGTAGGGTTGCAAATGTACCGCCTTACAGGCGTAGACTCCAGTGATTTGATTTATGACAAGCATCGAGTCACCCCTAACTGCCAGGTGTTGAACATCTAGTTCACCTGCAGTTAGTAATCCCCTGAGGAGCCCCTCGTACTCTACTACATTATTCGTACAAGGGAAGGTCAATCGATAAGCATGTAGACACACATCCTCAGGCGATAGCGTGAGAACAGTGGCAGCACTGCCGCCCCTGGTAGTTGAAGCTCCGTCGAAATATAACGTTGCTTCGAGGCCTGTCGAGACAGGGCTTAAACTATGTACATGTTCGTCTGGGAATTCTGGCTCTATGGTTGCATGATTGTTAATCGGTGAAGTTATTAACTGGTCGACCATCGCTTGGCCTTTCGTGGATGATTGGCCAATATAGTGCAGATCGAATTCTGCCATGATAGCCTTCCAGCGAGCTATTTTGCTACTCTCGTACAAGCTATGCGTAATGGCTCTAAGAATGTTATTTTTACAGATGACGTTAACTTGACTACGAAAAAGATAATGCCTAGATTTCTTAAGCGTAAAAACTAATGCTAAGCAATTACGCTCGATGTCGTTGTATCTCGTCTCATACGCACATAGAGCATGACTTAAGTAGTAGATAGGCATTTCCAACCCATCATCCCTCTTTTGGCAAAGTAACGCTGCTATTGCTACGTCCGAAGTTGCGAGGTATATGTAAAATGGCAAATCCCTTTGTGGCGGGAAAACCGTTGGTAGATGTTGCAATTCCTGTTTTAAACTATCAAACGCAAGCTGGCAATCGTCGGTCCATTCGAAATTAAGCCCCTTTTTAAGTAAGTGTTGCATAGGGTGTAATTTATCGGTTAACCTCGAAATGAACCTGCATATAAATTGTAAGCGTCCCTGTAGCCCGCGTAATTGCGTGAGGTCCGTGGGAGGTGTTAGCCCGAAAATGGCTTTGACTTTATCAGGATCGACTCGTATGCCGGCTTCTGATACCACAAACCCCAGCATGCGTCCGGTTTTGACTCTGAATACGCACTTCTTTGGATTAAGCCAGAGCTCGTATTTGGAGCATCTTTTGAGGACTAACTCCAGGTCCTCTGAATGATCTTCCGACTTCAAAGACTTCACAGCTATGTCGTCTACATAATCATTCAGCCTTCCTAGGAGGTAATCGCTAAAGATGTATGTCATGGCCCGTTGGTACGTCGCTCCGGCGTTCTTTAGACCAAAAGGCATCATGGTGTAACAAAAGGTGCCCCAGGGTGTCATGAACGTCGTGGTTAATTGATGTTCTGGGTTAATGCGAATCTGGTTGTAGCCTGAAAAGCCATCCATGAAGGACAGAAGCGCATGTCTAGCTGTTGTATCGACTAGCTGGTCGATACTTGGAAACGGGAAGTTATCCTTGATTGTGGCTTTGTTCAAATCCCGGAAGTCTATGCATATGCGTATGCTCCCGGTCTTCTTCGGCACGACCACAATGTTGGATACCCAGTCCGAGTAATCGACCGCGCGGATGAAACCAGCCTGGTATAGCTTGGTGATCTCATCACGCACTGCTAGCGCGATCTCTGGTTTGATTTTGCGTGCCTTTTGTCTAACCGCTTTAATCTGTGGGTCGAGGATAATGTTATGTTGGATTAATCTAGGATCTAACCCAGGCATATACTCGTATGACCATGCAAAGACAGTAATGTTGTCTTGCAGGACACGTTCTATAGCGTTGTGCATTTCTTCGTCCAACAAAGAACTGACTTTGAGCATTTTAGCCTCACCCCTGTGCGTAACGATAGGGACCTCACTGAGGGGATCTTTGGTTATGTCTCCAGCCTCCAGGTCTAGCGTGCGCGTTGACTGTTCTGGCCATTCTGGGGACGTCGCCGATGCAGCTATGATTACACCTTCTAAAGGGGGGTTAACGTCTACTAGCGTGGAGTCAAACTGTCTAACTAAGTTCCCGTATGGGCCTGTCAAAGTTAAGGATGTTGAAACTGTAGTGTCCATTCTCCGTCTGTCCTGCAAAACCGACAAGTGCGTAAATGGTTAGGAGACAAGTGACGTGATGTCGCCGAACGTGGAAGGCTAAGTGAATTTTGAATATTTTAGACAAGCTGTAATCAATGTAACCCGATTATGAGGCGATAAGATGTGGTAGTTTAACGTCATTTCGGACAGTGGTGCATGCGATATTGACCGCATTAATATCCGGATTTTTGGATTCCATTTCGGGAAAGTTCCGCTTAAATCTGATATCAAGTCGGTGCTCCTCGCGTATAAGTAAGAGGTTTTTCGATGAGAATTGGTTGTTGGCTATCGTGAATTTGAATTCGCAACTGTAGCTAAGGAACGAAAGAGCAGAGAGCTAGGGCGTGGAATCTTGCGAAGATTTGCAAGCGTTAGGCTGTGAAGAAATTCTGAAATCGTCGCAATGGCGTCGAAGACGAAGAAGAAGAACGCAAAACTGGCCAAAATTGACGAAATGCAAGCAACTCTGGGCCGTGTTTCGTAGGCGTTGATCGATGTTCGAGACCCTGCGCTGTTGAACCGGTTAGTCGTTCCTTACATACTTACTTTCGTTTTCTGGCTGCTTTTCGTGGTGTATTTGTGTTTGCATGCATGTTGATTTTGAGCTATGGACCTCGAGTCTATGCGAGGGTTTGAAAGGGTTGCGTTTATCGCCGTTGTCAGGGACAAACTTTGCGTTGTTGCAAGGGTTTGAGCGATTTCGGCCTGGGTGCGTTTTATGAGTTTTTTGTGTTAGTCGTGCAAATGAAGATGTAGGTAGTAATATACGCTTTGGCTTTTCTATACAGCGTCGCGCTAAAGCCCATCCTGATTGTACTAGACCTCGTTGGGGTTTTGTGCTGGGTGAACTCCATCGTCCCCAATGTTCCTCCCCCTCACACAAGCGTGCAGGGTAGGGCCATCTGGTTCCGAAAGGGGGCGCTGGAGTTTCTGCAGTTTTTGCTGCGTAATTTCAGCATAATTGTCTGGTCTAATGTGACCGGGGATGTTGCCGGTGCTATTTTGGAGCACCTATTGGCGGGGTCGTCGCAGGGGATTCTAGCATACACACGGAAAGCAAACATAGCGTAAAAGCACGTTAAAACGAAAGAGACTGTCAAATGAGAAATATGCTAACTTACCAGAGAAAAAGTGAGGCACGCAGAAGACCCGTTTTCAGCCATCAATACACAATTGTCTCTTAGCGGCTTTTACTTTGAACGCTGCATAAGGGCGAGGAGGCTTGCAGTTTGACTCCTCTACGCTATCATCTGGGAATGGCAGGTCAGCCCAGGCTAGACCACCGTCATTGGTATCGGTTTGTTCAGGGGTTTGGAGATGGAACTGGTCGTCAGTTACCTCAATCTCCGAACCCCGTTCCTCCTCAATGTTATTGACAGTCCTGGGGGTGACCTTGTCGCCGCGTATGATAACCTCCCCTCCGGCGTAGGGTAAGTGTATCTCTTGATGTATCGGCGATGAGACTGCCCTTAGCTGGGCTAACCATGACCTCCCTAAGATTAAATTGAAGCCAGGCATCTCCTCGACGACTAAGAATGTGGCTTCAGTTGGGAATTGATCTCCCGCCACAAACTCGATGCGCACCGTTCCCTTGACTTGAACCCTTGTCCCATTAAATGATTTCACGCAGACTGTCGCTGTGGGAGTGATCTGGTCGACCAATCCCAACCTATCCACAATGGGATAGGAAACAACGTTGGTTGCTGTGCCTTCATCTACGTGCACCCTCCGGATCCGGTATTGACCAACCCGGATAGTGATAAACATGGATTCGATCGTCGCCTGACCTTTCTCAGGATCATCTTTGATGGACCCGTCATGAAAGGTCAAAGAGAGAGGCTTGGGTTGCTCAGCTTCAGAAGGAAACATGATAGCGTGTATCGCTTCCTCTTCAGCTGGTAGGCTGGTGTCCACTGATATGGATGTCAACATACGCACCATAGCCTCACGGTGTTCCCGAGAAGTCATCAGTAAATCGTACAAGCTCAGCGTTGTGTTCTTTTGTTTGAGAGCTTGCTTGACCTGCGTGAACGCATCGAGGAGGTCCTTCTCTCGGTAGGGTTGCTTATCTCCCTTGTCCTCCTCCATTCGTCCTAAGAGACGAATCTCTCAGGGCAGAGCAGTGTCGATGGGAGGGTCGTTCTTTTTTCGGCCAAGAGAAGGTGGCTACGTTCCTGTACCTTTAGCTTGTTTCGGAGGCACAGCTAAAGGCGCAGAGGCCAGGGGCCTGGGCTTAGGGAAGCCGAGTGTGAGATGGTCTTTTGCTGCGTTAATTGAATTGCCTTCCTCTTTCCGCCTAGGAGGGGATGCCTGGTTGTTATTTTGGCCTGAGGTCTGCCCCTGCACGAGAGGAGCAGGCTGAGGTTGTGGTGCCCTGATAATAAAGGGCGCTCTGGGCGTGGGCGCGGACAGAGCCGCAGCTTGAGTGGCAGTGCGTGACTGAGGGCGTACCTGGGAAGGTGCCCGTATGATGAACGGTGGTCATGAGGGCCCCCTGGCTGCCGATGAAGTAACTGGCCCCTTTTGTGAGCTGGCAGGCATGCGCAAAACAAAAGGTTGCTTTGGCGGACCCTTCGGCTCACTGTCCGTACTGACCACAGTGATCGTATAAGGATCGTAACTTGCGTTCAATGGATCCTTGTATACATGCAGTGTTTGATTTTCCGGACGCGTAGGGTTATTGCTGTCTAGCTTTAGATGACCTTCGTCGATCATGCTTTGAATGTCGTCTTTCAATGCCCAGCAGTAATCCGTGTCGTGACCACACATCTGGTGGTAATCACAGAAACGGTCTAGCCTGAAAGATCTCGGAACTGCTGGTTCGTTAGGCAGAGCTAAAGAGGGGTCCTTTAGCAGTTCACAGTGGCGCCTGTGATGCTTCAGGGCTTCCTCAGACACCTTCTTGGGTTGGATGTGTCCCGCCGCTAGCAGTTGTTTCAGCAATTCAGAATGTTTTACAGGCAAAGCCGCGTATTTTGAACGGTCCTTTCGCTCAAAACTTGGCTTTGGCTAAGGAGTGCTTTCAAGGGCAGCTGTGGGTTGGCTGGTGCTGGCATTAGCTGTGGCCTTGGGAGGCGCTGACACAGGGGGCTTCTTGTTCTTATTTTTCGTGCCTTCAATCAGCGCGGCTACCGTCGTTGTCGCTGCCTTGCCTTTGTCCTTGGCTTTGTTGTGTGCGTTTTTGTAGGCGACATATGCCGGGTCTTTGCTGACCTCCGCAGCATCTTGAATGCTTTGGACCTGGGCGAAGGCCTGATGTATGTTGACAGGGGAGAGATAATACAGCTTAGACTTGATAAAGTCGTTGACTGATCCCTTGAATATAGCCAGTAAGTGGGAGTCCACGATCGGGTCGCGGATCTCGTTCAAGGTAGCATTCCAATGCTGTATAAACTTTTGGACTGGCTCGAGCGGGTCTTGTTTCACCCCCATAAGCTACTCCAACATGACTTCCAGTTTCAGGTTGTATTTGAAACAGGTCACGAATTGGGTCAGCAGCTCTTCCAAGGTTGAAATGGAAGAGCGTGGGAGAGCTCTGTACCAGTCTAAAGCCTTCCCTGTCAAAGACATCACGAAGACTCGGACTAAAGTATGCGGCCACGGTTGTAACAACAAAGATTCGGATCTGAAGGTGGCCAGATGGGTGTTGGGATCCCCCTCCCCATTGTATTTGGTAAAATGAGGAAGAGACATCCCCGGTGGCAACAACAGCACAGGGACCGCTGGATTGATTGGATCGTCCTGATAGAAGTCCATGATCTGAATGGTATCAGACCCAGCGGTTTTGAGGCGTCTAACCTCCTCGGTAAGCATCTGGATAAGTTGGAAGGCTTGGTCCAGACCTGTTGGCGGAGGTGCCTGTGCGGTAGGTGTAGGAGGTTGGACTGGGTGGGCGGCCCTGGGGAACTGGAAGGCAGGAAGTGGTTGGCTAGCCACTGCTGGAGCAGGGATTCCCGCAGGTTGGGGGGCTTGCGCAGACCCCCGTCCACCGGCCTGAGACGAGAGATTAGCTCCTGCCTGCTGCGCGGAATAATGATAGGTGTATTGAGGAATCACCTGTGAAAATTGTGCCACCGGCGCAACTGGAGGCTGCACACCGTACATTATAGACTGGTGGTGTTGTGCAGCGGGGTTGACCCACTGACTTGTTGCAGGGTGTTGAACAAAAGTATGCTGCGGTATGGTCGCGGTGTTTTGCCGAGCTGGTGGGAACGAGAACGTTTGCTCTGGGCAAGTCGTCGATGCAGCGTAAGACTACATCTGAGGAATGAAATAGGGAATGGTGGTCGCCGGGACCACCGCTGGAATGCTAAGCGTCTGAGGTGACGGAACCACCCCCGCGTTGTGCGGAATTGGCATTCGCGACCCAGATGGCTGCAAATGGGCCTGCGGCGTGACAGGAAGATACACCGGCGTGGTTGCTGCCGGGTTCACCGGTGCGGCCTCTCCATTGAAAGGAAGCGCAGGGTTTACATAAGGTTGAGGGCTCAGCATATGGAGCGCAGGCTCCATAGTATGGAACGACGGCTCCGACTGGGCCGCAAATTCGTCGTCTTCTTCCCTATGCTGGGACTCTACGGTAGCCCATGCACCTTGGCCTTTGGCCATGACCAACTGTGTTAAAATTTGGTGGTGGTGCTCAGTCAGGGGAATTATATCGTAAGCGGTTGGCTTAAAGTCATAGCCCCCTCGATGGCGCACCTCAAAGTTCCTCTTAGCCTCGATTTCAGCTCGGCTAAGAGCCAGCTTCGCCTGAATCTTAACACATATGAAATCGTATTCTTCAGGGGTTATAACCGTGAAAATAGGTTCTCTTCCCTGAAGCCTCAGTGAACGGCGCAACGGTCCCTGAGGTTCCGTCGTGCCAGGAGCTGGTCCCGCGATCGTCATGGGACTAACAGGTGCAACACCCAAGTCGGTAGGGACCGCGGCAGTTGTGGCTGTGAGCAAGGAATCCATGGATCGATGGGATTAACGACGACCGGTAGTCGGATATGAAAAATGGCTGACAACAAAAGCACAAAAAGGGCTTTCTACCCTGCCGGATTCCAAAGAAATCGTCCGTGCGACCGATCTATACCACACGATTGACCGTAGACTTCCCTAGAGGTATTACGTCTATGGCTTAGGGTATAGATCTCTAACAGGGTTACCTGAAATATTCGGATCGGAGCCTGAAGGCCCTCCTTCTAGCGCCAGAAAACTGTAACGACAGAAAACGTCGGCAGCTGGAAATACCGACCGACTTTCCGACGTACACAGTTTTAGCCACGGATCCACGTGAGGGCTATGCTGGAGAAAGCGAATCCGTGGCGCCCTGAATGGTCTTGTCGATTAGACAGGGACTTACGGGTCAGTAAAGTAATGCAAAGTGCGTAAAACGAAAGCGATCTGGTTCGAAGTGTCGTAAAACTAGGGAAAAAAACGATGTAGACGGATTGCAATAATGATAATGTCAAACACGATAAAAGAAGGTTGACACGGGAAGCACGTATCCTCAAGATTTGGGCCTTGACTTAAAAATGTGTATTTTGCAGGAGAGATTACACGGGGAATCCCCGATTATAGGATATGAAATAAGCACAAAACAACAAGAAAAACGGTCTAAACAGAAGTCCGATCTACCTCGCGGGCTAAAGCTGAGATGCAAGGCGGGCCAAGCTTCGACTTCTACCGATCAGTCGTTTCGGATTGATAGAGTCTTTCAGCAAAACGATTTCTCTTGTCACCGGTGCTCGAAGCGAACTGTTCTTTGTTTCAACTGTAAGGTAGTAACGTCAATAATTGCCAAGGCTCTGTTCTCTGTATCTCTACTCCAAAGTGCTAAAATGCTTTGGTGCTCAGAAATATGCTTTTGCTTCTCTGATTTGCCAACCCTTGTATTTCTGTCAACTAAAGTATTTATAGGCCGCGATGCTCCGTGAAAAAGGCGCAACCCTGATGACGTGGGTCCGGATGTTGCAGGCCCTGTTGGCATGATCATTTTAAGTCAGACTGTGACTACGCACAACACGCTTGTTTGCGTGTTGTGCGTGTGAGGAGCAGGTACATGCTGAGCGTGCTTTATTTGCTTTGAGGCTGTATTACACTCATTCGCGTTGTGTTGCGTGTATGAGAGTAATCTGGTGTGAAAGCAATAAGCTCAAAATTGTTTTACGCTCACTATGCAATTGTGCGTAACGAAGCGTGGATAATGTGCAATTTACGCTCACTACGCAGCTGCGCGTAATGAAGCATAAATAAATGTGTAACTTACGCTCACTACGCAGCTGCACGTGATGAAGCGTAAATAAATGTATAGCTTACGCTCACTATGCAGCTGCGCGTAATGAAGCGTAAACAAATGTGCAACCTGAATGATGACCTATGCAATGGCACGCACCGCCGCGTGACGAGCGTAAATACAAGTTATCCATGTGCCGCAAGAAAAAGTGTCGAGCTGCTATGCTACTCTGGACTTTGCCTTCGACTGTCTTGGAGCTTATTACGCTCATTACGCTGCTGTGCGTGATAGAGCGTAAACCTGTCCTTGAACAAATCTGATGCGCATTCTTGCTGGAATTGCGAATCTTAGACTGAGGCCGACTTGTAATTTTCACGGTGTTTCAATAATGTCCTCCACTAATTCCAAAGGCATAGTGAGGGACTAGTCTACTAGTTCTAGTTTGATGTTACTTTTTTTTCAAGGAAGGCAGGTTTCATGCCTTATACATCTTTTGAGAAATTAAGTTAACTCTAGAACCTAAATCCAAAAGAGCCTTGCATAGTTCATTTCTAACAATCTATAGATAGATGAGGGGACTTCCAAGACTAGATCTCTTCCTGAGAAGGTGTTTGATCTTACTCCAATCTATGATAGCATGGATTAACATGATAGTATGAAATTAGAGAGAGTTTTGCTTTGAAGATTGCTCGAGATGAATTTTAGAGCTAGAAGTAGTAGGGTTGGCAACTACAAGTGTTTGAGAGGGCTTCGTGGAACCATTGGTTCTAAAGAATGACCTCTTATGATACTTGGGTTTAGGACCACTGGGCTGAGGAACCAACTATAAATTCACTACCCTTTTGACACTTCTTTACTATGGTTGGGTATGTATTTCACCCTACATTGATGGCATAGGTAGAAAGGATATTATCGATTGTGGTGTAACAATGGATCAATGTTGAGCAGTATAAAAGGGAAAAAGAGAATCCCTCCTTGGAGAAGATGCTCTGTAGTACTTTGTAGGGTATTAGTAGTATGGGAAGGAAGTATGACTAGAGGAGTCATGTGGGGATACTGGCTATTGAACATAGTATCCATAGGAATCTAGTTGATAATAAGGGTACTACTGCCTTGGTGGTGGCATCCCCCACGACTGTGGGTGTGGCCATTGCTGGTACTACTCTTGAGGTTGAGGCAGTGCTCCACTTAGATAATATGCTTATTGGTGGAATTGTTACCTATAGTTGTCTTATGGGCAAGACAACCTCTTGGGTGGTTTCTATTTTGCCAATCTAGGATTCAAAGCATATACCCTAGATTCTTACAAGTGTTACAATAGTTAACAACATCCATTAAGATGTTCATATTGATAAATGTCACATCCTTCATCATCAATTTTAGAATATGAAACCTCCTCTACTACTGTAGATTTACCCTTATTTTTGCAATATCCCTCTTTGGTATTCTTTTTTCTTCTTCTTTCATGACCACCACCTCCTTAGTCTTTACATTTTTCTATAATTTTTAGAGTAATTTAGAACTTCTCATCCAAGGAGTCCCACATCTTATCTACCTTGGCTAATATTCTAGTAATAGATTTCTATATTAGCAAGGTTTTCCTCTGTACCACTTCATCAAGTGATGTCTCCTCATTATCATAGAAACGGTCCACCATCTTGTAATTGGATGTGTTTCTATTGTATTCCTCTGCACTTTCATGATTCTTTAGTTCACCTTCCTCCTTGACCACTTGATTAATGAGCCTTTGAATTTGATGGATGCTTAGCTCAGAAAGTGTTCCTTGGGCATAGACCCCAAGAGTTCTCTTCATTTTAGTCTTGAGTCCATTTATGATATTGCATAGCTAATCCCATTTGAAGTATCCATGACTTGAGTATTAGTGTAAAAGGAAATAGTATTTGCCCATGGATGTACCCAAGGACTCATGATTACCTTGTTTCCAACCTTGGATTTGCCTCCAAAAATTAGACACTCTAGAGTACGTTTAATATTTATTGTTGAATAGCTTGAGCATCGTACTCCATCGATAAATAGATTCCAATTCTAAGGATTGGTAGTAGCTTCTAGCTTCTTTAATGAGTATCCTAGGGAATAGTTTTAGCTTTTTCCATTCATTTTCAATATTCTGCAAGGCACAAGCATCATGAAATGCTTGTAGGTGATTTTGTGAATTTGAGATATATCTCCCCTTAAATCTAGGAATATTGTTTGTATCCAGCCTTTTGATGCAACTATCATTCAAGTGCCTTGTTGGGATTCTAACTTCCTTTGAAATATTTAGCATGTTCCTTGTATCCAGTAGAGGCTCATCATAGTCATAATGGTCTCGGTGGTTCCTATCATGACCATGATGCCTATGATGAGTCCTGCTATTCCATTTATCTTTGTGATGCTCCTCCTCTTACTATTGTTCTTGCCCCTATTCTCTATTATCTCAGTGGAATCTATGATCATTGCTATCCCATCATTCATCTCTATCCTGATCTTTGTTATTCTCCCTTTTGTCTTAACCTCTACTTGTACTTTCAAAGTTGGAGAAGGAAGATGATAAGAATGATGATGAGGAAGAAGAAGAAGAAGAATCAACACCAGAATGATGCCTGTAGGATTCTCTTCTTCAATTCCTATCATGTTCCTTATTTTTATCTTTTTCTTGGTGTTTGATATTATTCTTTCTTTTTGATGATCAGCTATGGCTACCATATCTCAAGGACACTTGGTCTTGAGAATCATTCTTTCTATCATCAAGATTGTTCTTAGTTGATTGCAACCTTTGGTTAAGGGTCTCCCCATCAAATAAAGGGGGAGACTCTATGTATTGAAAGGAACTTGAAAGAAAGTCCTCATGCTTCCATTTTCTGATCCTTTCTCCATTAGGCATTGTTGGGATGGTAATCCTTGTAAAGGTAGTCATGGACTTCATATTTTGCATTAACTCTAGTGATGCTCAACCAACATATATTGTTCATCAACATTACAAGAATTGATCTATTATAAGACAACATAATGTTACCTTCCATATTCCTCCATTGTAGCTACTCATCCTAATGTACGATGAAGGTGAAGTCAGGAGTGTAAGGATCAATATGAGTTTAGACTACACAAAATTGTGAAGGCATATAGATCTTTCAAACCTCCTATCCTTGATTGGTTCTACTAGTAGGTGGTAGAGATTTGTCCATATGAGAAGAAGCCATATTAGGCTTTGTTGCAAATTAAATAGTATGCTTTTTCTTATGTTCTTTAATGATTTGTCATTTAATGATCTTTATAACATCTTTGTAGGATTCACTATCTTTTCTACTTAGTACACTTAACTATATTAAGTCCTCAACAATGATGCCAATGATGAGCAACAAGTAGTTCCTTTGCCTAACCATACAAATTGTAAGCATGCATCAGTGATTAGGCCAAATTCCATGGACTTAGCACCTAAGTGTGCTTATAGATAAAGATAGTGATATGGGGCAATATGATCATTGTCTTCTTAGCTCTCACTTGTATAAGCTTATTTGTATGGTTAAGTGGGAGCCAAAACATATGATATTTATTTATATTTTATATTTTTATTTATTTAATCTAAGTGTTGAAGTAAAGATAATTTATTGGTAACCTCACTACTTTAACTATTTAATTTTTGTAAGTTAACTAGCCTAACATAAGCATCTAGGCCCACTTTTTGTACACTTACTGAACTAACATCAATGCTATTGGGTTACCAAGTATCTATTGTTGGGCATATGAAACAGCCACTACTAGGACTCCTAAGCACTAAATGGTATGTTTGAAATGTTCATATTAAGTGAATTAATTAACTATGGACAAGATATAAATTACATTAATAATAATGTGCATAAAATAAATGTTACTCTATTCTAAGTACATTAGGCTATATTGACAAGGATGCATTGATGCAACCTATTGAGAAAATTTTCCACATTAAAAAACTAAATGGTTGAAAAGAATTTGATGATGAAAGTAGAGTCCAAAGAAAGCTAGAAAAGCCTAGAATGATGACAAATCATGGAAGAGGGCTTGCAATGGATTTAGAAAAGGAGATTTGGAGGAAATTATAGTGTAAAGGAGCACAAAAATAGATGTTTCTTATTGAAATATAATGGAATTGAGTGCAAAATAACTAAGGGATAAGAAGTTTAACCACCTAGAATAATGAGTGTATAAGTGGATTCTCCCCAGAGTAGACTCATGCCCTTAGTTCCTTTGCATGCCCTCATACCTAGGAGTCCATAGGTGTGTAGGATGATTAATGATCATGGAGTGTTAAAAATCAAATTCACACAAGTCATCAAGGAATTAATACATACAACAATAGACACATTGATATACTATGATAAGAGGTAATATGGTGATAGAGGATAAGAGTGAATGATGAGAAAGTGTGTATGGTAATGGAGTCTCACACCCTAGTCACATGAAGTTCTTTGTGGAGTTTGTGATTAATGTGACCTAATATTATCCCATCCTTAGTTGAAACCAAGTCCATCCACTTCTAGTGATTGCAAATTGGCATATTTAGACTATTTGATCCCTAGAATTCATGAACACCTCTAAAGATCATCCACCATTCCAGATAGAGAAGAAAAGAGAAGTAGGAAGTTAAGAGGGCCTTAGTTAGAGGGGTGTCTTTTGGCATGGATAATATGTCTTTCCAGCCCCATAACCAGTTCTTGTAGCCCATTATTTCATCTAAGGGGTGTGCTTTGAATTTTTCCATGTTTATTTATTTTTATGGAAACCACACCATGTAAAGATATTATTTCTTGTTAATCATCAATGTTAGGAATGATGAGGAATAGATGAAAATACTCATAAAACTCTAGATGGTAGGTAGGTATAAAAGGTGACAAGTCCCCTTGAAGCCACACCCTTGTCAATTCCACTTGATTTCTTTCAAGTCTAGAAAGTACTAAGGTCATGGGTTTTATACAAGTTATTATTAAGAAAGGACCTCATGCTTCAAGATAAGAGAACACCATGGAGTTATGTGGAATGGATGGATGACATGAGCTCAATTCTTGATATCATATGAAAACCAATGTTCTATTAATCAATGTCATAATTCAAAGATGAAATCCAGTCCTTAAGTAATTAATTCAAGCAATATAGTTCAATAAACCTCTAATAATAAGTAGTTGTATCAATCATCAAAGTTCTAATGATAATAAAGAAGAAAAATACATGTAAGAAAATCCAAATAAGGAAAAATATAAAGAAATTGTAAAATATTCAAAAAAATGAAAAATGTATAAAAAACAATGTAAGAAAAAATTGAAAAACTTAGGAGCCTATTATAGAATGTTAGCATGGATGACCATCTCCCTCATAACCAAGTTGTATGGGAGAGATTCCAAAGATTGAGCATGCTTGGCCATCAGTTAAGATAACATAGCCACTAGTTACTCTTGTCTCCATGAAAGATTTAACTTGTTACATGTTGACCAGTAATCTTTTGTTTGGGTTGGCAGGATGGTAAATCATTATGGTCCTAGATAGAAAAGTTTTATGGATAATATTAGAACCCTCCCATAGCATTTAAAATTTCATACATTGAGGCATGTGCATGGGGTTTCAGTAGAGTACCTTATCTCTTGTTTGAAATTTGACTTTCGTTATTCTAAAGTCATGGCATTACTTATTGTGTGCCTTGTGCACTTCATTCAAGAATAGGACCACTAATCAATTTTTATCTAGCATGTTGAGATTCATCAATCTTTCACTTTGTGCTAGACTTAAATCTAGGTCAAGATCACTAGCTATTGAAAGTATACGAATCTTAGTTTGAAAAGGAACAGTTGGGAGTTTCCTATATACTAACTCATAGGAAGAATATCTGATAAGAAGTTTCCATTTTTAAAGATAAGCCCAAAGAGCATCGTTGAGCTTAATACTTTAATCCTTCCTATACTTACTAACTGTGCATGTTAGTATTTTTGTTATTTCCTTATTCATAACCTTCATTTGACCATTAGCTTGTGATGATATGAAGTTGTGAGTTTATATTAAACCCCTAAGCATTGCATAAGTTTTCAAAAAGTGTCATCTATAAAGTTTGATATGTTATTAGAAATTAGTGCCTGTGGAACACCAAACCTATTTACAACATTTTGTTGTACAAACTATGTCACCATATAGGATGAATAGTCAATGATAATAATGACTTAAACCCACTTGGTGCAATAGTCAATTTCCATGAGTATGTACATCTTTCTATTTCACATCGGATTGATGGACTCCATGAAGTTGATTCCCCAAAGATTGAAAGGGTTCAATGGTTAAATCCACTATTGGGATCCTTCCACTCACGTGGTCATCCCTTCATCTTGTTGGCATTGGTAATAGGAATGGAAGAAGTGAAGGGCATCCCTAAAGATCATTGGCCAATAACACCCTATCATGACGATCTTAATGACCATCCTCCTTCTAGCATAGTGGCCCCTACAAGGACCCTCATGAGCCTCCTGGAGTACTAGAAGTTTATTTGTATCAAGTACACACCATTGTACCAGATCATCTATGCAACTCTTGTAGATGCTACCTTTGATTTCCATGAAGTGCTTGGCTTGATGAAGAAACTATTTTTTTTTCTTATTGTTTCATTCCTATGACATCTCTTGAGTAAGTAGGTAGGAGAGATTGTGATCATACTAGTTTTATTCTTTGGGAGTGTGGACATCAATAGCACTAGAAAAGAGGAATTCATTAGGGAATTGATCAGATAGTAGACCCTCATCCTCTTTGCTATCCCATCTTAATTGAGACAAGTGATCAACAACCACATTTTTAGTTTCCTTTGGTCAATCATTGTTAGATTGAACTCTTAAAGAATCACTAACCACCATATGACATGGGGGCTCACCATTGTTTTGTTCATTAGGAATGAAACAGCAATGTGCATAAAAACTTTGTGTCCAAGCACATATTACCTAAATGTTTCTAAGGCATACACCACTACCATAAGAACCTTTTTAGTGGTGATGTAGTTTAATTATGCATCTACAATGCTTCTGCTTGTACAATGGATGTAGTATGGATGTTTTTGATCATCCAATTGTGTAAGCATGGCTCCCAAAGCATAGTTTGATGCATTGATAATAATGCAAAATGACCTAGACTAGTCAAGTGCTCATAGAATTTGGATTTCTATGAGTTTTTTCTTTAATTGTTAGAATAAGTTCTTGCATTCCTTGATCTAGGTGAACGATACATCCTTATTTGTGAGCTCCACCTATGGTTTGGCAATCTTTAAGAAGTTTTCAATGAAGCACCTATAGTAACTAATGTGGCCAAGGAATGACCTTATATCTTTTAGCATTTCATGTTTCTTGGTTATTCCTTGGATGATCCATACTTTCTCCAGGTCCATCTCAATCCCTTTGCTCAAAATTCTATGCCCCAAGATAATGTCCTCTTAGATCATTAGATGACCTTTTTTTTATTAACTAAGCTCAAATTTGTATCTACACACCTTTAAAAAACTTGCTCAAGATGGTCCAAGGCTTGCTTAAAGGTAGCCCCATAGGTAGAGAAGTTATCCATGAAGGCTTCTACCCCACTGTCAATTTATTGTTAAAATATGCTTAGGACCAACCATTGGAAAGTGGCAGAGCATTACACAAACAAAAGGGCATATTCTTGTATACAAAATTCCCCTATGGACTTGTGAATGTAGTCTTCCCTTGGTCCTTCAATGCTATCTAAATTTGGTTATAGTCACTATAACCATCTAGAAAGTTCTAGCAATAATGCTCTATCATAGTGTCCAACACATGGACCACAGATGACAATGGAAAATGGTTCTTATATGTTGTTGTATTTAATAACTGAAAGTCTATGTAAGCTCTTAATTTTCTTCCTTATTTGGAACAATAATGAGTGGGTTAATCCACTCACTATCCTCAAGTGGGTAGATGAACCCTACTTTGAGAAGTTGCTCCATCTCCTTCTTGATGATCTACTTGAATTTTGGTTTCAATTGTCTCTGTGGTAGCCTTTTTGGCTTGATGAAAGAGTCTTTGTAGATGTGATTCTAGAATATCTAAGGATATATCCCTATTAGCTCATGATATGACTAAAAAAATACTGTTAGCCATTTATTCATAACTTTTATCAATTTCTTTTTTTATTTAGGAGAAAGCGTGGCATTGATAATCATTGGATTGATATTGTTGAGAAATGCATATTTCACGTTTTCTGGTAGAGCCTTTAACTTAAGGGGCTCTTGTTTGAAAGTATAAGGAATCTAAAACTCCCAACACCCCCCCCCAAATGTATTTCACTTTGTACATTAGAGATTTGGTGATGGAGTTTCTCCAATTTATCCATGCTATCAACATAGGAGGCAGTAAGGCTCTTAGTTGGTTTCATGCACATGGTTTATTCAAATTCATTGTTTATTATCAGTAACTAGATACCTTCTTGGTTAGTGGCTGCTACGTATAAGCACCTTTGAATTTCTGTAGTTTCTAATCATTGATTACATTTCTTGAAGTGATGTGCCTTTGATGGTCCACAGTCTTTGCACACAATGGCATCCTATGTCATTATTCATAATGCATGAAACTCTCTACTTTTCTACTTTTCTAAATTCATTTTCCTTAGAAATCTCTAGGGAAAGATCTTGAATCATCATTCTTGCATTAATGGTGCTCAACCATGTCCTTCCCATGATGATAAGTAAGTCCCCCTTGTAGTTCTCTACATGGATCACTAGGAAATCAGCAAGATAAGACCATCGACAAACACTGATCACAATGTCCTCCACTAGTCCCAAAGGAATAGTGATGGATTCATCTACTAGCTTCAGTTTGATGTTGCCTTTTTTCAAGAGAGGCAAGTTCCAAGCCTTATACATCTCTTGATAAATTAAGTCTAGAACCTAAATTCAAAAGAGCCTTGCATAGTTCATTTTCGTCAAATTTTAGGTAGATGAGGGGACTCCCAAAATTAGAATTTTTCCTAAGAAGGTGGTTAGCCTTAATCAAATTTGTGATCACATGGGTCAGCATGATAGTATGGAGTTGGAAAGAGTTTTGGTTTGAAAACTACTTGAAATGAATTTTAGAGGTAGAAGTAGTAGGTTAGCAACCATAGGTATTTGAGAAAACTTAGTAGAAATGTTGGTTCTGAAGAATGACCTCTTATGAAGCTTGGATTTTAGGATTGTTGAACTTAGAAAGTGGGAAGAGAGGGGGAATGAATAAGTTTCCCAAATTAAAAATTTGTTGAGACAAAGCACATACAAAAAATTTAACATGGTTCCCCAACTTGGATAGTCTATACTCAGAGGGTAGTTTTCTAGCACACCTCCAAACTTTGTTTCTCTCAAATGTGATTAGAAGGATACCACACCTTGTACAGCCTTTAAGCTCTACTCCAAAGTGATTTGATGCCATGAATCCACTCAACCCCACAAGGTCCTGAGAAGCTTAGAAATGTGGTTTCTAGGATTCCACAACTTTTACAACTTGAGCTTCACTTTGAAGTGTTTTCGTGCTATACCAACACTCAATCCCTTAGGATCTTGACAAGCTCAAGCACGATGCCTTCTCACAAGAAGCACATCAATCTCATAAGGTAGAAAAAGAGGATAGTAATTACAAGGAATAAATGCAACTAAGTTTGCTGATCCTTGTACTTTGAGGCACAACTCACTTTGACTAATTAGAACAAACAAAAGATAGTACAATAACAAACAATAATAAGAGAATGATGATTGCAATGTTTTCTTGATAATTACACTTGAAAGTACATAATGCTTGCACATTTTAGATAGAATAAAGTCTTCTTATAGCCAATATATTTCCAAAATCACCTCAAAATTCATGCAACAACAATTTAATGGTCACTAGAAACATCTTCTTCAAGGTTGAGACATCTTTCTACATCATACTGATGTTTTTTCTTCAAGAAAGATGTCTTTGCAAATATGTCTTCAAGAAGACATCTGAAGATTTCTTTCTCATGAAAAAGACATCTGTTATTTTTCAAAGACGTATTTATTTGAGCAACCTTCAATTTGGCCAAAACATCTTTCTTTTTTTTTTGAAGACATTTTTTCTGATTTTCCTTCTCTTTGGCTAATATGTCTATTGTTCTTTGGAGATTTCTTTCTTCAATTTCCTTTGCACTTAAAATCTTCATTCCTTATCCTTTCTCTTGAACTTTTGCATGCTCCACAGGTTCTTAATGATGTCAACTTAGCTTGTGAGTCCTTGAGTCTTTTGCTCTTGCTCCTAATTTGAAGTCCTTGTCCTAATATTCATTCTTGCCAAAGCTCTATGAAGTCCTTATTCATAATCTTTTCCTGTAAACATAACACCATGCAAGCATCCTTTGTTCTCCATTTTCCTTAAAGTCCTTGTCTATAATCTTGTCTTATAAATACAAAATCACACAAACATCCTTTGTCCTCCATTTTCCTTAAGGATTTGACATACCAAAAGGTCAACAATCTTCCCCTTTTAGTAATGTCCATAACCTAAGAAAATGGGTTAGTATACTCACAATATAACTACTAAGATAACTACTAAGCACTTCTCCCTCTTTTTGGACATGAAAAAAGGGTCATAGGTCTAGGGATAATGTTATTCTATAAGAAGTAAAATTTGTTACTAAGGACATATCATGTTAGAACAAAAACATATAGAAGGCCATTGCATGTGAATCACTCCTCATGAAAGGACCTATAGCAATCTAGAAAAATCATTCAACATTTAGACATTCCATAGGGCTAATAAAGTAAAATCATTTATATCAAGAACAACCTTTTATCTATTCACCCCAGGATTCAAAGTAGGTCTTGAATTTTCAATGAATATCCTATCTCAAAATCAAGGAGCCTTTTGAGCAATTAATGAAATAGAAGCTCCAGATTGAATCTATGCAAAATACAATATATGAGAGGTGTAACTCATGGCTTTTTAGGAAAAGAAATGATTTTTCATAAGAATATAAAACCATACATATATAAAATAGAAATGTAATCACATTGTGTGCATACATTCATAAAACTAAATAATCTAATAGAACAAAATATGTCCTCTTATAAGTGCTTATTAATGGAGCTAACACTACATATTAACACAAGGTAGACTTTCTTAATATAAGAGGGTAAAAACATGATACTAGATAAAACAACACATTTTAACACCCTAAATGTATAAAAGAGCAACCACACTCAAACATTCATTTGCCCAAAATATCTATCTACATAGATATACTCAAGTTTTATCAAAAGAAATTGGAAAAACCATTTCAAGTACCAATGAGAGTACTTGAGATTCTTAAAGATGAGGATTACAGGTACTTAAAGTGAATATAACCAAAAGAGTTCTCAAGTTAGGTCATAAAATTTTTAGGATCATTTACCAATAAGAATCTTCAAAAATATTATTTAAAAAATGACTCTTCATTTTTTTTTTTTTGGTGAGGGAGAGTTGAAATGAATTTTTCCTCCTAGAGTGCCTTCTGGTAAAAGCATCAAAGAACTCCCCCTATACTAGTGCCTCCTTGAATGATAATTAATGATTAGGTACACACACTCCCCTTGCAAAAGTGTAGATTCTAAAGCTTTTTTTGGTTCAACTTAATATTTTCTCATCAAAGTACTATCCTTGTAAATCAATGTTAAGCTCAAGTGTGAAGACTAAAGTCTCCTATTAATAGTACTTCATAACGATTCCTTTTGCAATGATACTTTTCTAAGAAGATTCATGAAGTACATCAAAGGTACTAATTCAAATTCTTCAATTCTCATACAGCAAAAATCTTCCAAGAGAAATTTACTTTATGATTTCACAACAAACCCATATCTCAAGGAAAAAATCTTATCAGTTCATGAAATTTATGCAAGAACTTTAAATCACTTGAAACTAATATATCAAAAGATGATTTTTCAGTAAAATTTTAAAAGTTTAAAAGTACTACAAACTTTCATTCAAGATTAATCACATCATGCTCATACATACACAAGAGATACCATAATTTAATATATTCTATCAACATCAAATATCTTCTCTTGTAAGCACTTATCTTAACATTTGTAGAATACTAAAGCTAACATTTGGTAGCTAGAAATGAAGCACACATCAACACAATTTAGTCTTTCCTAATTAAATACTGACATGATATTTAGCAAGCAAGGAAGTAAAAAACTAACCTTGACTTACCTCACTTGCAATTGAGAATTAAGGGGCATAGAGTGCTAGAGAATGAGATTCCTCTTTTGAGGTTTCTCTTCTTACACAAGCTTCTTCAATTTTGAAGGCTTGGCTCCCTTTCTCAAATTGGCCAGATTTTATCTTCTCATTCTTAGGTTCCTTCATCTTGATTCTCCAAACTTTCTTAACTCCTTTGTGATATGTCTTCCAATACTTTTTTCCTTGCATATATTTTTTCTTGGTGGATTTTCATAAGACCAAGGAATCTTGTGATATGACCAGGTACTCATATGATAAACCTTTAAATTGCACTTCCATTTTTTATTTCCAAACATATTACAATAATAACATCTAACCCTCATATTGTAGTACAAGTTATTAGAATGATCAAATCTTTGAAGAGCTTCTTAATGGATAGGAGCTTCTTGTGATGTAGTACCCTTACTTCTTGGAGATTCCTTTAGATGGGATGAAGGTTGTGCAATTTCTTCTTTGGAACAACATCCAAGTCTACTTTTATCTTGTGGACTTATTCCTTGTCTAAGAACCATTCGAATGAACTCTTTCCATTTAACCAGCCTCTCATTCACAAGCTTTACATCCATAATTTCTTCCTTAGCCTACTCATAAGAAAAGGTTAGTTTTTCATTCTCAAACCTTAGGTCTGATATTTCTTTTGTAAGATTAGAAATTGTTGTATTTAATAAGGAAATTTCTTGAGCCTTTGTTTTAACTTGCTCGTTCAAATTTGTATAGAGATTTTGAAACGATAAGAGTTCATTACACAATAAATCAAACCTCTCATCCTCATTAAGTTCATCATCTAAGGTGTCAGCATCATCATCAATGAGATCCATACAAATGATGTATGAATCCTTTGCATTGTCCTCCACCTTTTCTTCACTTTTCTCTCCATCATCCCAACTTGAGTAGAAGTTTGCTTTTCTCATCTCCTCATCATTTTTGTGCTTTTGCTATAACCTACCACTACTAGGACATTCGAAGACCACATGACCTCTTCCACCACATACCAAGCATTCGATTGAAGATGAATCAACATTATAACTTGAAAAAGTTTTACCTCTTTCCTTACCTATTGATTGGGTTCTTTTTTTATTGAAGCTCTCACTCATCTGATCAATCACATTGGTTAGTTTTTGAATCTTAGCCTTAACATTTGAGTTCTCTTTCTTAAGATAAAAACATTTGCCATTAAGAACTTTAATTTTTATTTCCTTAGCATGTAAAACATCTTTTATCTCAATGCACAAATTTTGGAAAGAAGGAACTTCATGAAAAAATATCCCATACCTTTCTTCAAAGGAAACATCATTTAGATTGTTATGAGTTTTATCAATTTTACAAGCACATTTTTATTTATTTTTAAACATAAGGAAGGGAATTAGAGACTTACCTTTGTAGAAAATGTGATATAGAAATTGAGACCACCAACTGATGAAGCACATTAGTCTCTTTATCTAGATGTATCTGATGTTGATTGCCCCTTCTATGTTTACTCTTGAATATTGATGTAGAATGCAAGAGTACCAGGCTCTAATACCACTTAAGGATTGTTGAACTTAGAAGGGAGGGATGAATAAGTTCCCCAAATAAAAAATTTGTTAAGACAAAGCACACACATTAAATTTAACATGGTTTCCCAACTTGGGTTGTCCACACTTAGATGGTAGTTCGCTAGCACACCTCCAGACTTTGTTGCTCTGAAATGTGGTTTGAAAGGTATCACACCTTGTACAAGCACTAAGCTTCAATTTAGAGTGATTTGATGCCATGAATCCACTTAACCTCACAAGGTTATAACAAGCTTATAAATGTAATTTCTAGGATCCCACAACCTTTACAACTTGAGCTTTGCTCTAGAGTGTTGTTGCACTACACCAAAACTTAATCCCTTAGGATCTCGACAAGCTTAACCAAGATGCCTTCTTAAAAGAAGAACATCAACCATATAGGATAACAAAAGGGAATAACAATTATAAGGAATGAATGCAACTAAGTTTGCTGATCTTATACTTTCAGGCATAGCTTACTTTTACCAATTACAACAAACAAAATATAGTACAGTGAGGAATAATAAAAAGAGAATGATGATTACAATGACTACTTGGTAATTACACTTGAAAGTACATAATTATTGCACATTTTCCAATGAAATGAAGTCTTTTTATAGTTAATATTTTTTTGTAACCATGTCAAAATTCATGCAACGACTATCTAATAGTCACTAGAGATGTCTTCTTCAAGGTTGAGATGTCTTTCTGCATCAGACCTTCATTCAGGGGAGACATCTTTTCTTTAGGAAAGACATCATTGCAAATACATCTTTAGGAAGATGTCTTTCTCACTAGAAGGACATCTGCTATTTTTTGAAGACATCTTTGTTTGAGAAACCTTCAATTCAGCCAAGACATCTGCTATTTTCTAAAGACATCTTTATGATTTTCCTTCACTTTAGGCAAGATGTCTATTATTCTTTGGAGACATCTTTCTTCAATTTCCTTTACACTTGAAATCCTTGTTCCTTTTCCTTACTCTTGAACTTCTACATGCTCCACAAGTTCTTGATGATGTCAATGTAGCTTGTGAGTCATTGAGTCTTTTACTCTTGCTGAGTCCTTTGCTCTTGCTCCTAATTTGAAGTCCTTATCCTAATATTCATTCTTTCCAAAGCTTTATGATCTGGTTGTTCATAATCTTGTCCTATAAACACAACACCACACAAACATCCTTTGTTCTCCACTTTCCTTGAAGTCCTTATCCATAATCTTATCCTATAAACACAACACCATGCAAACATCCTTTATTCTCCATTTTCCTTAAGGTTTTTACAAACCAAAAGGACAATAGGATTCATGATCACTCGTCTAAGTATGACTAAGCAAAGGTTGTTAGTCATTTGTCTACAAATTTTACCAATTTATTTTTCTATTTAGTAGCCAGTGTGGCATTGATAATCATTGTTTTGCCATTATTGAGAAATGCATATTCCATATCTATCAGAGATCTCTAGCTCTCCTCAATGATATTGAAAGTATCAGGGATCTCCAAATCTCCCCAATCTATTTCGCTTTGTGCATCAAAGAGTTTGTGATGAAGTTACTCTAATTTATCCATTCTCTCAACATATGAGCTAATAAGGCTCTTAGCTAGTCCCATGCACATTGTTTATTCAGCTTTGTTATCTATTCTCAGTGACTATGTACCTTCTTGGTTAATGGTTGTACCTATAGGCACCTTTGAATTTCTGTAGTTTCTACTCATTGATTACATGCTTGAAGTGTGCCTTTCATGGTCCATAGTCTTTACAGACATTGGCAACCTATGTCACTATATGTGATGCATGGAACATTCTTCTTCTCTACTTTTTTGAATTTATTTTCCTTGAAAATCTTCAAGGAAAGATGTAGAATCCCCATTCTCACATCAATTATGCTCAACTATGCCTTTTCCATGATGATAGGAAAGTCCCCCTTGTAGTTCTCCACATGGATCACTAGGAAATCAGTAGGATAGGACCACACACAAATAGTGGTCATGATGCCTCCACTAATCACAAAGGAATAGTGATGGACTAGTCTACTAGCTCTAGTCTAATGTTGCTCTTTTTAAAGGGTGGTAGGTTCCAAGCCTTTTACATCTATTGAAAAATTAAGTGAACTTTAGAACCTAAATCCAAGAGAAACTTTCATGATTCATTTCCAATGATCTACAAGTAGATGAGGGGAATTCCAAAATTAGATCTTTTCATAGGAAGGTGGTTGACCTTAATCTAATCTTTGATTGCATGGATCAACATGATAGTATGTAGTTAGGGAGATTTTTGATTTGAAGGCTACTTGAGATGAATTTTAGAGGTAGAAGTAGTAGGATTAGTACTCATATATGTTTGAGAGAACTTCATGGGGCTATTGATTTTGAGGAATGACCTCTTACAAATCTTGGATTCATGACCACTTGGCTAAGGAGCTAGCTATTAATGTACTGCCCTTGTGGAATTTCTTTGCTATGGTTGCATAGGTATTTCACCATGCATGTACGAAGTATGTGGTAAGGGTGTTATTAGTTGTAGTGTAGGAGTGGATGAGTGTTAAGGAGGATAGAAGGAAAATAGAGACTTCCCTCTTAGAGAAGGTTCTCTCTAATACTTTGGAGGGTAGTAGTGGTATGGAAAGGAAGCATGAATATAGAAATAACATGGAGATACCAGGTGCTAAACGTAGTACCATAGGAATCTGGTTGGTGATAAGGCTATTGTTGTCTTGGTGGTGTCATCCCCCATGACTGTGGTTGTTTCCACTACTAATACTACAACCTCTTGGGTGCTTGTCATTTTGCAAATCTAGGATTCAAAGCATACATCCTAGATTATTGTAGGTATGACAACACTAGACAACATCCCTTAGGATGTTCGTACTAGAAGATGTCACAACTTTCATCATTAGTTTCAAAATCTACAACCTCCTCTACAGTTGCAGATTTACCCTTATTTTGTGATATCCTTGTTTAGTATCTGATGAGACGCGACTTACACTAGGCCGCGATATCGCGGCAGACGCGATATTGCATCTTCTCCTGCGATATCGCGTACGCGATATCGCGTCCTGCCGCCAT
>MNCI01036336.1:128129-138250 GCA_015680685.1 Gnetum montanum | reverse complement strand
AGCATTGGACGCTTGGTAACCCAGTAGCGTATTCCAGGATTCTGACGATTAGCATTTGGTAAGCTGCAGTTGCATAGTTCAGGGTGTGTCCGGCAAGTGGGAACGGATGCTGACGCTAGTTAACTTAGACTTAGATCTTAGTTAGAGTTAGTTTAGTTTTCTCAACCCTTTCTCCTGGTAGCATAGAAGATAAGCCGAAAATACCAAAAAAATCACATACCTCAGACTTGCTTAACCATACACCGTGACACATACAAGCAAGCCTGGGAAGACAACGAACGATTAACCCCAAGTGTTTCTTGTGGCGTTAAGGCATTTAGTCTACGGAGTTCGACTGGATCGCGCATGTATGCTCGTATTCGTATGGTGGAGTGTAGGGGTACCTCGCCACTCATCAGTATCCTTTTTCTTCTTTCTTTCATGACCACTAGCTCCTTGGTCTCTATGTTCTTCTACAATCTTTAGAGTAGTTTGAAACTTCTTATCTAAGCAGTCCCACATGTTATCTACCTTAGTCAATATTCTAGTAATAGATTTTTGTATTAGTAAGGTTTTCCTATACATCACTTCATCAAGCGGTACCTCCTTCTCATTATCATAGAAAAGGACCTTCCTCATATGAATGGAGAGGTCTTTGTTTTATTCCTCTACACTGTCTTGATTCTTTAGTTCACATTTCTTTTTGATCACTTGATCAATGAGCCTTTGGATTTGATGGACCCTTATTATGTAATTGCAACATAATAGAATTATAATCCTATGAACTCTAGTTCCTTGCCATCACAAACTTTCCCAATGAATAATGTTACGTTGCAAACCCCTACTTCCCTCCAAGTGTCTCAACCTATAAACAATTATTTTCAAGTCTGATCTCTTCTTCATGTTTACTATCAAATACCAATTTGAATGATGATCAATTAAAAGCTTTAATTCAATCTATTATATAACCAAATTTAATATTTAATCTAAATGGATCTACAAATCAAACAAAAAATCAAATCACCCAAGTATTAACTTCTCTTCAAAATCTTTCAAATGAAGTAGTTGGACTAAAGTGAAATGATAAAAAAGTTCCTATACAATCTAAAAAATCAAACATATCTATCACTCAAGATCATTAGTATCATCATCTGAGATTCTAAACCCATAAGAATCTTTTTCTGCTACACAGATAGCAATAGGTCTTGTCATTGTTTGCAACATCTTCTTAGTGTGTGATTGGACTTTATACACCATATCATATAAATGCATTGATTCTTCAAAACTATCTAATCCACTCAAAGTGGATGGAAGATTCATTCAAGTAGCCAAGAAATTATAATCTTTATAAAGGCTTTTTCTTTCTCTAATTGCATCAATACTTTCCTAAGACTTTGTTGTTGAGGATTAGTTCCAGACTAAAGATAAACTATATCTAAAACAAGGTATGAAATGATTGCAAACACCTAAAATATCTAGATTCCTAGATGCATAAGGCACAACATCAAGGAGGAAGTTGACGCAAATCACCTATTAGTATAATTGATCTTCGTCCAAAAACTTCATTGTGATGTTCGGGAAAAATTTTATTGGTCATCTATAAATGCTTTGTAATAATATTCCTTCCACAAAACTCATTTCATCAATTATTATATATCTTACCTATGATAGTCGATGCTATATACGTATATTTGTAGAAGACGAGTTCTTTGCATGCACCTATTCTAATGCTCAAACTGGAATGAGTGGTTGTTGCATTAGTGTTAAATGTAGTAGCTTCTATAGGTGCCATGGCAAGTAAAGCATTATGTTCTTCATGCCAGTATTTCATGAAAGCATTATGAAGTATGCCTATGAGAAATGACTTTTCCATATCAGTTGTTCCCTGGATCTTCATTCATGAAGGGGAAACAACTTCATTCATTGACTATGAAAACATCATGTGTCCTACAATTTTATTGGATCATTTCTTTTGCTTTGTACCCAACTTATCAAAATCGTAGGCACTATAGCCACGATCAATAATGATCATGGAGTAAAATGATTTATTACTAGTAATAAAACTTGTAGTGAACTTTGCAACATCCTCTCTTGGATACTGTAACATCCACTCATGCATTGTATCAACATCTCGTAGGCCAATCATCTCCAATTCTATTCTTTGAAAATGGCCTATTGATAAGAGATGATGGTTCAGGATTTCAAAATCATGTTCCTCATGATCTTGCACCTGGGCAATTACATCTACAAATTAATGAGATAAGGGGTGTAGCTCATATGGTAGAGTGCTTGCTTTGCATGCAAGAGGTATGGGGATCGATACCCCGCATCTCCAATTAATAGTAATAAACCTTTCTAGAGAACATAATGCAATAGCTTTAGTTTTAGATTGATTAGACTTAAGATATTCATAAATCGCTTTTAAATTCGTTAGAGTTAAGATATTCATAAATTGATTTATTTGGTGAGTCTTAGTTATTTCCAAAAATAATATTCTATGTTATTAAGAAGAAAATAGCTTAATCTTAGTTTTAAATTGATTAAACTTAAGATATTCATTTGGTGAGTCATAGTGATTCTCAAAAACAATACTCTAGATTCTTAGGAAGAAAATGGCTTTCAATATCTTAGGATAGGATTCTAATATTTTTTATGTTAGTTTTAAATTAATAATACTTAAGATACTTACAAAATCACTTTTTTTTTTGTCATAGTGATTCCAAAAACAATACTGTAGACTATTAAAAAAAATGTCTTTCAACATCTTATTATAGGATTCTAATAGTGTTTATGTTAGTTGTAAATTGATAATACTCGAAACACTCATAAATTCAGTTTTTTTGGTCAATGTTGGCTTCCATCAAATCATTTAGCTATTGCCCTTAGAGCTAATTTAGTCACATGTTGATTTAAAATCCAAGGTCATAGCATTTACATCACTAAATATAAGATGTAAACTCAATATTTTTTTATGCATAGTTTGCATTTTATTTTTAAAAAATAGATTTACACTTGTACCAAATTCATAGTCAAGTTATAATTATTTTTTCAAAGATTAAAGATTAAAAGAAATAGTGTCATTTTAACTAATTCCCATTAGAATTTTGTTTTTGAAATGGCAATCAATGTGCAAATAACTATAGAGAATAATGTTTAGCCCAAACTCATGTAGAATGCTCATGTTATAAGTTTTAGAATGCATAATAAACAAAAGAAGGATGACTTAGATAATCTAATCATGCTAAATAATAATTTTTTTTATTTTTTATTTTTTTGGATATTGGTGGATGACGTAAGGGTCACGGCTATACGATCTGACAGCATAGAAAATGGTGTTGACAGCAGTGGGTCTGTTGGGATGCATACCATATGCAAGAGCAATGAGTCTAATGCCACTTGGTAGATGTTGGGAAGCTATGAATGCAATGGTCAGATCATACAATGGCCTACTATCAAACTTAGTGGAATGCCTCAACAGTGAGCTACCAAAAGCTACATTTTTTTTCATTAGCTCATTAGCTCCCATTGGGAATGGAACCAATAGGGGATAGCTTTGATCAATGAGTTGGGCTTTTCTTCACCAATGAATCGATTCTATTATGTACTGATTAATTAACCAAGATTTCACTGTTAGCAGTGGAGGGGTTGTTGGTGGGCATGAAGAACACGGTCGAGATGTAGGGGCCAGAGTAGTTGATGAAGCTCATGAACGTCCTCTTTCTAATCAATGATCCCCTCACTCACCTACTCCTCGACCTTGCCCCAGATTACGTTGTCTACGTTCCACTCGTGGGTGTTGACCTCAGCATCCCCATGATGCTCTTCTTGGTCTTTAACATGTCCTCCTTCATGGGCAATTGGCATGCCACCACAAATGTCACGTTGCCGCTGCTCTGGGATTACCAACTTTCATAGAGGCCCTTGTTGGGGCTACTACCCTCTGCCCTCTATAGGGCCATCCACGATTTGCATACTGCCATCACTCGTTGTGCTCCATCCTGCTACTTCGACAACCTTACACCATCACCACTACCAGACACACTACACTCCCACACATGCCTCGTCGCCATTGCCACCTACTTGCCGCTACATATGTATGGTTGTGGCAATTCTTCTTAGCACTGTGCCTCCCACGTGCTTCTCCAAGATGCCAACCTACAACTTTCTACCACTGGCATGCTGATCCGATGTACTCTACATCACAAATGCTTATGAGCATGGGCTAAGCATCGACATCGACATTGATGTGAATGAGAACGAGCACAAGGTTAGAGTATTCTAGGGTATGGTATGGGGCTTTGCATCGTCGGCAATGATGTGGTGCTTCATAGTGCATGGTGCAACATTTGACCACAAAAAGGCATGCTCCTACTGTGCCACCTGCATGTGGAGCATGATGTGGAGAAGGCTTTGCTATATCTACCTAGCTAGCAAGATCTAACATGGGTGATGTGGTGGCGGCAACAAACTTCATCCCCCTTCCACCCACCATCATGATAGACATGTTGGCCTCTCTGCCAAAATTAATATATTTGTGATTTTAAATGTGAGATAAAATATTGAGTATTAGTATATTTATGATTTTGAATGTGATAAATTTACAGTTGTTCTTAAATGTACGAGACACTCTACTTGATCATTTTAAAATAAATGAAATTGATAAGTATTAGGAATATTCTCAAGAGAAAGTGGAATTTCATAGACATTATCATTGATCAAAGTTGTATGAATGTTATTGAGTACCTATAGATTCATCAATCCATTAATCTTAATATTAATATTAGGTGACGTGGAATTTTGTAAGAGAAGTTTGAGCAATAAAAGAATAATTGAACATCGATGCATGACACTTGGATGATCGAATTTGATTGTAAAGCACATCATGTATTGTGTGTATGAATGAATGAAATGTAATTCATGATTTAGGAGACAAATATGGAAACACAATGGGTAAAGTCAAAAGAGAAAGGGTTTCGAAATTGCCACCACCAAGGAGCAATAGCAGTAGTAGAAAAAGATAGCCATTGAACTCTTTACATTGATGGTTGACTCACTATTTGACTACTATGGTCTTGGATCCCTGCTCATCCTCCTAGTTCTTCCTAGACTTTTTAGTAGCTAAATTCAAACATCCAACCCCATGATGGTTGGCACCTTTTCTTTCTTCTTCTCTTTCTTATTGCTTGCTATGTCCTTTCCACAATTCTGCTTATTAAATATAAGCCAACATAGCCCAAGCATGAACACTAGCACTCTCAAGGTCATTCATCAACTGATGCAACACACAAGGCAATCACATTTATATTGACATCGACATTGGCACAGGCACACACGAAATTTCTATTCTTGCACTTAACTACACTGAAGTGTAACACTAGCTATTTGTGTAGATGTGATGGCAACACACACACAGACAGGCAAGGCTACTAACTTGGGAGGTTCATTCATTCCTATTCATGTCAATGGACATGCCCAATATTCTATGATTGTAATTGCAGTTGCAGAAGATTTTTGTGAACATGCTGCACCACGCACGTAGATGGAGACATAGATGCACATGAAGATGAAGATGAAGATGAAGAAAGAGACACACGAGGCAAAGGTAGAGGCATAGGAGGTTGTGATCCTTAAATTCTTATTCTTGTTGTCATTTTCATCATCTTTTTCTTCTTCTATCTAATGAAGAAGTGTCGATTGGGAGAGCCTGTATGTAGCACAAGTAGCTCCTACTCCTACTTCTATAGGATTTCAATCACAGGCATAGCCATTTCCATTACTATTTCTATTCCATGGATGCAAGGTACATGCTTTTTTTGGCTTCTATCTTTCTTGTATCTTCTGCTACAACTCTAAGGTTTATTGCAAAGCCAATAGTAATAGAAATTAGTAATAAATATTTTAAAGTGCTTTCTGAAATATCCTCATCCTTTGTAAATGATTCTTCAAATTTCTCCATGCACAAGAATGAAACAAGCATATGCTCATGGTTCTTTTCAAAGCACACGATTGCTTCTATGTGTGTGAATAATTTATCATCATTCTTGTTGATGCATAAGTTTTGGTCACACTAACACTTGGGGAAAAACTCAGTTAATGAGACTATTACCTAGGGTGCCTCCCATATGGGTACAAAAACTCAAAAATAATCTCAGATAGAGAGGGCTATATGGCCTTTTGAAAATAGTAAAAAAATAGGAATTTTAAATAAAATGAGTGTCTCAAATTTCAGAATACAAAAGGTAACCAAAATAAATTTTTCTTGCTTCCTGATTGCTATTGCCGTTCACCGCCAGTCCATTGTAGACGTTGTTGCAGCCAACACTGCCAGTAGCTACTAGAGGGAGAGAGAGAGAAAAGGCTAGATGAATGGGCCCACTAACACATCTTTGATGCATAGACAGAACATGTCCCATCACCAATATGAGAGAGGAAATTTTGTCCCTATTTGAAGAACCCTACCACAGATGCATCGCTTGCCAAAAATAAAATAAAACTATAGAACCCATGCTTAGAACTGCTATTGTCAACTACTGCAATACCATAGTAGAAAGAGAGAGAGAGAGAGAGAGAGAATAAGCCACCAGATCCTACTGTCACATGCAAGTAGATGCATTACTATCTCCAGTCCTATGTTTGCAGACATCACATGTCTACCATGAAAAGGGAGAAGAAAACCATCACCTCTTGGTTTTCTGCTGAGATTGTTGACCATCATTCTCATAGCTCTACCATTACTAACTATCATTGGTTCATTGCCAAGAATAAAGAAACAGGACTATAGAACTTGCCTATTGTGCCTGCCATCCACACACATCATCTTTGCTGTAGTTTCCCTACAAAAAATAGAAGAAGAGAGAGAGAGAGAAACTACCATCCACCAGTTTCTCAACCCTTGGAGGCCCCCTACCTATCTATGTGCACCTCAATTGAGAGAGACAGAGCTATTCCGGAAGAGAGCCCGATTTGTTAAGGAGGCCCTCACTCCCCCCCTTTGATATTATCTTCGTTCTCTACTTTATAGCCACCTGCTAATGACGTTTTATCTCCCTACACATTAGTCCACCTCCTGGCACGTCAATTCACCTAACCACATATCAACATTGCTTGGTGAAATGGTATATGATTTTATAGGATAAATTTGTTGATCATGGCCCTATGCAATAGCATGGGCAAGGTTGGCCACAACACTTAGCCCCCAAACAACAAATTATATGCAAGTGTAAGGAGCAACAAAAAACATGAAATATTAAAAAGAAAATAATAAAATAAAAAATTAGAAAAAAAATTAAAATTAAATATTAAAACCACCTTACCCAAGTTAGGACTCAGGTAAGGATCACCAAAATCAAAAATTTGAAAATGGGACTAGGAAATAAGGGTTATAAAAAAAAGGTTTTGGTAATAACAATTTTCAGAAAATGGGAAGCATAGAAAAAGGCAAAAAATAAAGGGTTTGAAGACAAAGGTTTAAAAAAAATTCAATACGTTCCAAGATAGGATCAGAAAATGAAATAACCACAAGAAAATGACAAGAAGAGCTCATAAACAAAAGGTGGAAGAAAGGCCTTCCTTCTTGCATCAAAAATATGTTGATGCATAAATTTTGGTCACACTAACACTTGGGGAAAAACTCATTTGAGGATATTATTATCTAAAGCACCTTCCTTATGTGTATGGAAACTTGGGAATAGTCTCAACTAGAAAGGGCTATGTGGCCTTTTGAAATTAGTACAAAAATGGGAATTTGAATTAGAATGAGTGTCTCAAATTTAAGAATACAAAAGGTAATCAAAATAAATTTTCCTTGCTTCTCAGCTACTACTGTCATTCGTCATCTATTCATTGCAAACCCTGCGGTAGCCAACACTACCAATAGCTATAGGATGAGGAAGAGAAAGAGAAGAGGCTAGATGAAGGAGCCTACTGATACATCTCTAATGCATAGATAGAACATGCCCCATCACTGGTACGAGAGAGGAAAATTTGTCCTTGTTTGGAGAACCCTGCCTTGGGTGCATCACCTACCAAAAATAGAACAAAATTGTAGAACTTGCACCTGCAACTACTGTTGTCAACTACTATAACACTGCAACAGAGGGAGAGAGAGAACGAGCCACTAGGTCCCACTATCATGTGCCAGTAGATGCATTGCTATCTCTAGTCCTACGTTTTCCACTGTTACGAGTCGACTACGAAAAGGAAAAAGAAAACCACCACCTCTTAGTTTACTACTAAGAATGTTGATGGTCATCCATGCAGCTTTGTTGCTGCTAAATGTCATCAATTTGTTACCAAGAATAAAGAAACAAAACTGTAGAACCCACCTGTCGTTCTTGCCATTCATGTGCATTAGCTGTATTGTAGTCACCCTAAGGAAAATAAGAAGAGAGAAAGAGAAAACTACTGTTTGCTAGTTTCTTAGCTCCTAAAGATCCCCCTTCCAATCTATGTATGCCTCAATGGAGAGAGACACAATTGTTTAGAAAGAGAGCCCAATTTGTTAAGGAGGCCCTTGCTCCCCCCTTTTGACGTCTCTTCGTTCTCTACTTTATAGCTGCCTATTAATGATGTTTCACATCCCCATTCCCAAATGATGCTGCTACTTAATGAAGATGGTGTCTCTTCATTACAAGTGTTATTGTTATCTTAACAATACCCAAAAGTGTAGTTGTAACTAAGGCTCAAAAGGGCATGTTGCAATAATAGACATGTCTCTTAAGGTAACCTTTGGGGATTTGGCCTAAAGCATTTATACCTGGGGTTAGAGGTCATGCCAACGTGGAATGGTGGACCCAATACAGGTAAGTCATGGAATGGTGGAGCCGGTATAGGCAAGTCATGGGAAGTCAGGTGAAGCAGAACAGGAAGTGGACTAGCCATCCCTTCTAGCCAAGTTATATGCCTAACCATGGTGGCAGTGCTAGATTGCCTCTAAGGGATAGGTGCCAAAGAAAGAAAATCCCAAGGAACACTCTCAGAGCACGATCTAGATATAATTTTTCATATCAATAAATCATTCTTTTCATTTTTTTATTCCTACATTTTTCCTATTATTTTCTTTGTGCATAATGTCAAATATTGTATATATTTTGCATTTGGTATATTTTCTTCATACGCATAATGTCTAATATATCGTATATTTGATGTTCGCCATGACATTTAGGGACAAGATGTCATAATTGGTATCAGAGCAAACCAAGACCCAAGGGCCATTCTGAATCATGGGTCGATTACAACATAAACTTGATGATGAACCTTGAAGCCATAACACATGAAAAGCCATTGATCATCACCAAATGTACCATATATTTGTGATGCAAGTTAGAAGATACCTTTTCATTGACTTCACAAAAAATGGATCAAGCATTTAGATCCCAGCAACCAACAAAATTTCTTTCATAGATATCATTAATCGATGAAGATTTGATCATACCTCATTAAGCTTCATCTATTATAAGAGATGTTGGTAAGACAATGATACACTAGTTCAAGTAACTCTTAACCTTCTTAATACTATAATTATTAATTAATTAGGATCATTGTTAAATTTCTTTCAAGAAAGTTAGTAACCATGACTTGAATTAATCTTGTTTTATTGAAATTCACTATCCAAGTAATTTAGATGATTCCAAGTTACCATATGTCAGCCTCAAAATGTCAGTTCAACAAAATAGGCTAGTTTGGTCCTCTCAATTTTTGAAAACTCAACTTCATTTTTAAACTTTAAAACTATGTCCAATGCATAGTACTTGTTGAGACAATTCCAATGGTACAAATTTCGTCTCAATTGGACTTATGGTTTGGAAGATATTGATGTTTAAATTTTCTCATTATATGTGCATTAAAATAATATTAAATTATTAAATTTATTAAATTTTTATTATTATTTAAAAAATGTAAAAATTTTAGGATTGGGAATCAACCTAAAATTGCCATTTACCCATACCAAACCCTTGTTATTGGCCAAACCACCATGTCAACCATCAAGGCAAGGTGGAATAAAATAATAATAAAAAGTTAAAAAAAACTTTAATTTTCAATAGAAGATCATGGGTTCGACCTCAGGTCTGAACTTACTATTATTTTTTAAAAAATAATTGAATGGGAGGTCATGGGTTCAAATCCAAGTCACCTCCCTCCTT
>MNCI01036336.1:96293-127807 GCA_015680685.1 Gnetum montanum | reverse complement strand
ATATATCATAAAATAGAAGGATGAGAGAGCGAGAGGTGGTGGGTTCGACATAATAAATTATTTTTTAGGAGGTTGTGGGTTCAAACACCAACCCCCACCCCCAATTCAAAAAATATTTAATAATAATAATAATAATAAAATTTTTTCCCTAGCAGCTAGGGTTGGGACTGGCCCTTGCTGCTAGCTACAACAAGTCCTGCTACAACGTTGCATAGCAGGGCTCAATAGGACCAGCCTCGTAGCGTGACAACTAGTTGCACCAGAGCCTTTGTTGCCATGCGTGGCCCTGCCATAGTTTCTACCCTACCAACACCAACACAACCCTAAAAAGGACCATGCAACCTTTGTTGAGGGCCACCGCTCTACTACATCCACACCTATGGTGTCCTATTGCCGTCGTTTGCTGTCATGGGCTACCACTGCCACCATTGCTCCTCCTTGCATACTACCATCTTAACTTGTTGCGCCCTACTATGCCCTAATCTACACCTATCATGTGCTACTGAAATCCTTATTAATCATGCCTCCTACCATCACACCAAACCCTATGGCTATCATTTTCTACTTGTCGCTACTTATTGTCAAAAAACCCTTTTGGGTGGGGCATGCAATGTCATGGCCTACCACTAGCTTGTAGTGGTAAGGCCTATCGCATAGCGTTGTAGCCAACCTCAATAGTTAGTAGCAACAAGCTGGCATTCCTTATGCCCACGAACACCATCAGCACTGCCCATCACTACCTCCAATGCTACCCATCACTGTCTCTAGTGCCACCCATCATTGCCTCCAATGCTACTCATCACTACTTCCAATGCTGCCCATCACTACCTCCATTGCTACCCATCACTGCCTCCAGTGTCGTCCATCACTACCTCCAATGCTACCCATCACTACCTCCAATGTTGCTCATCACTGCCACCAATGTCACCCATCACTGCCTCTAGTGCCATCCATCACTACCTCCAATGCTGCCCATCAATGCCTCCAATGCTACCCATCCCTACCTCTAGTGCCACTCATCATTGCCTCTAATGCTGCCCATCACTGCCTTTAATGCTACCCATCATTACCTCCAATGCCACCCATCACTACCTCCAATGTCATCGATCCTTACCTCCAACATCATTGATCATCACCTCCAGCACTACTACATGAACCTTGAAATGGTGCGTCACCGCGATTGTTGCTACCATTCACAACGAAATGGCAAATTCTCCATTATATGACAAAAAATTTTCAATTGTTTATCAACTAACGGAAAAATTTGAATTTCGGTTATTGAGCTATTAGTTTAAATTAGAAACTTACAAAAAAAATTTTCAAAACTAGAATTTGACACAGTGGTAGCAACAAAGATAAAAATTCCATAATTAAGCACATGCGCTCTGGAGTAGAACTAGGATGGGTGATCTTTTGAGAAGTCTCATTTTTCGCACCAAAGTACTTAGACTTCAGAAGCCATAACTTTTGATTTTGAAAACCTTTTTTGGTGAACAAAGAGTCATTTTCTATAGATTTTGACCTTCCAAGCTCAATGGTGGGGTCAAATCCATCCTAGGAAATGTCAAAAATTAGTTTTTACTCCTTGCCCAATATAGTGCCTTGAGATCCCCAAAAGTTTAATTTTGGAATCACTTGAGCATACGATGTCCATTTTCAACATATGAATAGTGATTTCTAACATTTTTCATTTTTCTAAACTCAATGGTGATGTTAGATTTATCATTTGTGCACCCTATAATTCAATGATATTATAAATTTAACCTTTTAAGCTTTAAGATTTAGTACATAACCCTTGTAGATAATCTTAAGATCACTATGGCATGTCATTAATTACACTGCTAGAGTCAGTGTTCTTAAGAGGGGTACAAAGGTAGCTAAGAATTAGATAATATAGTTACATATTATTAAAATTATATGATGTCATTAAATATTACTAAAAATAGATAATATAATTATAAAAATAGAGAATATAGTTATTTAGTTGATGTAGTTGATGTAGTTGATTATTATTTGATGTATTAGTTAATGATCAGTTGATGTATTAGTTAGAGAATTAGTTTAAGAAATAGAACAATCTTCAACCATCAGAAAAAGGGTATATTAATCCATCCTACAATCAAAACATAGGGCAAAACAACATGGAGACTCAAAATGTTGTTTCAATGAGTATGATGCTCATGAAGAGAAATGATCTAGACAAGAATTCAAAAATGACAATGAAAGTTGCAACATATAATGTACTCACAAGATCACTAGTGAGTGAGAAACAATATTCGCTATGTCCATCATGGGCCTTGGATTGGCATGAATATCGATATCCATGCATCTTAGCAAAATTACAAGATTTGGATGCTGATGTCTTGTGCTTACAAGAAGTCTTACCATGAGAATTTCTATATCAATTCCAACCAGATTTGGAAAATATGGGATACAAAGGTATTTATAAGAAAAAAGGTTCTTGTGGAATTTTTTCTTTTGAACCATATAGATTAGCATATTATAGAAATTACAACATGGATGGTTGTGCAATCTTTTATAAAGAAGCCAAGTTTGAATTAGTACAAAGATTTGCATGGAGTTTAGAAAATATGATTTTTGAAATTCCAAAACTTCAAGCCATGGGAAAGAAAGAACAATCAAGATTTTTAAAAAATCACATAGCCTTGGTAGTGATTCTAATAGTTCATTTATCAAGAAAATGTGTATGCATGGTTAACACACATTTAATGGCCAAACCAACATGTTCAGATGTTAGGCTTTGTCAAGGAACATACTTGATTATGCAAATAGAAGAAAGTTTGAAGAAGAAGTTATTTCTAAGTTGTACTAATTTAGTTCCATTTATTCTTTGTGGAGACTTCAATGCAAAAGTTAGAAGTAGTGTTTATTAATTCTTAAAATATGGATATGTAAAGAAATCTTTGGAAGATGAACGTGACTTGAAGAAGATGTTTTCATCAATTCAGTATGCAATTCCATTAGCCAATGCATATTCTACTTACTTTGAATCTTCAGTAGATAAATCAGGTTCTAGAATTTAGGAATAGATGATGTTTATGGATAGCACTCATCAAGAACCACAATTTACAAATTACTCTACTATGATTAATGAAGATGAATCAACAACATTCTTCATTGAGACTTTGAATTATATTTTGTATGATGTTTCATTCTTTCAAGTTACCAAGTTACTAGAGTTGATTTCTAAAGAAGAAGTTGAGAAAAATCAAGACCAAGCCTTGCCATCCTGAACAAGAGCATCTAGTCACATACCACTTATGGTAGAATTACAATTACTCCCATCTGTTCATAAGGTTGATCAAGATCAAGATGTATCTCACTCTTACTTTTATTTGATGATCTTATTATTTTATTCATTGTTTAATTTATATTTCAATTAGATAAGTAAAATATCTAAGGTAATGCAAGTTGGGAATAAATAATTTACCTTTCCTTCACTTGGATAACCAGATACGAGTTGCACATTGTGTGACCCTAGTTAGGATTGGTGATTGGTAGTTGGTAGATTGTTTCACTTCTTATCATTATCTTAGAAAATGAAGTATTAAGAAAGTAATATTTAATTTTTCATATATTTTTCTCACATATATTTTGTTTATAGAATAAGCAAGAAATAACTTCAAGTTCAAAGGAGAAATCAAATTATTAGAGCACAGAATCATGAAAGAAAGCATTAGAGCTAAAAAAAGATAGAGAACGTAGATTTTTTTGAGGATGAATGAAACCTAAGAGGGGTATATTGTCACATCCCCATTCCCAAATGATGCTGCTACCTAGTGAAGATGGTGTCTCTTCATAACAAGTGTTATTGTTATCTTAACAAGACCTAAAAGGGTAGTTGTGATTAAGACCCGAAAGGGCATGTTGTAATAATAGACGTGTCTCTTAAGGTAACCTTTGGGGGTTTTTCCTACGAAATTTATACCTAGTGTTAGAGGTCATGCCAACATGGAATGGCGGAGCTGGTATGGGCAAGTCATGGAATGATAGAGCTGATGTAGGCAAGTCACTGGAAGCTAGGTGAAGCAGACAGGAAGTGGACTAGCCATCCCTTTTGGCCAGGTTATAGGCCTAACCATGGTGGTAGTGTTGGATTTCCTCTAAAGGATAGGTGCTAAAGGAAGAAAACCCCAAGGAACACTCTCAGAGCATGATTCAGATACACTTTTCCATATTAATAAAGCTTTCTTTTCTTTCTTTTTCTACATTTTTTCTATTATTTCCTTTATACATAATCTCAAATATTGCATATATTTCACATTTGGAATATTTTCTTCATACACATAATGTCTAATATATCATATATTTGACATTTGCTATGACATTCGGGGATGGGGTGTCACATCCCCACACATCGGTCCACCTCCCTGCACATCGGTTCACCTTCCTGCACATTGGTCGACCTCCTTGCATGTCAGTTCACCTCCTCTCATGTCAACATTTCTTGGTGAAATGGTATATAATTTTACAGGATAGATTTGTTAATCATGGCCCCATGTGATAGCATGGGTGAGGTTGGCCATAATAATTCCTTGTGACATAAGTTTACTTAAGTAGGAAACAATTGAAAGGGAGAGTTCCATGGGTGGTCATATGCAAGCTGCAATCCCTGCAATACCTTGACTTCTCTAATAACCCCCTAAATGGGCCTTTGCAATTGAATGTTAGGGACTTGTTTACCTCAACCTTAGTTGCAATTTCTCTCAAGGAGACCTATCGTTCCTTCATCCTCTTAGCAGGTTGTAGGTTTTAGATTTGGCCTGCAACAAATTTGATGATGTTGATGCATAAATATGGATCACATGGTGACATCCTTAGAATCTCATTTTAGAAGACTATTTCCTATGACACCTCTTGTATGGGTACTGGAAATAAGCTTAATTACAGAGGGCAATGCAGTGCTTCAAGTTGTTAAAGGGACAATTATAATTAATCTAATTTAGGTTCTTTTGATCATAAGCATTAAACTAAGAGAGAAATTTTGAAAAAAACTTTGAGACTCAAAGATAGGTTGTAACAAATTTTGAAACTAAAAAGAAAATAACTAGAATTCAAAGAAAATAGCATTAAAATAAAATAACAAACATTCTGTAACTAAAATAAAACACTATATTGTCAAATATTTATGTGAAACTGACTTCTAGTAAAGTTTCAAAACTAGAAAAAAACCCAGTTTAAAATGAAAATCCAAACTCACAATTCAATTTAAAATGACAACTATATTTTACAATTTAGAAAAGGGAAGCTAAATAAGAAAGGACACAACACTTAGCTCATTATAGAGCCTTGAATCTTTGCTGCTAGCTTTGAAGCCTGATGGAGCAATTTTCTAGCCTACACCTCTAGCTAATAGACCTCTTCCAAAAGATCCTTGCATTGGGATTGCTAGACCACTAGTAAGCCAAAGAAGAACTACTTAGTCTAGTACAACCCATAGCTTAGTCCCTCTTCTTCAACCTGAAGGGACCTAAACTCATCAAAGAAAATGAAAGGAATAGGTAGGAAATAACTAAATGGGATTATGATCTTTTTTTGAGTTTGATGATAGCTCCAAGATGTGTACATTTGTGGTTTCAGGTAGAGAAAACTACAAAGATCCTCACCCATTTTTCCTAGCTAAACATCCTCTTCTTCTAATTATGGGAAAGGTTTTATCAGATATGATTCTTTTCCCTCCTTATTGTGATGCTACCTCTAGATCTTTCTTTTTTCATGCCTATAATCTCTTGGTGATTTGCCACTCAAAACTAATTGCATTCACTAGTTATTTGGTGCCCTCCATATTTCCAACATTTGTTCCTACTTACAAAAAATGTGTACACCAAAAAGCATCACTATTCATTTAGGGAATGGGAAAACAATTAGATTAGAAAGAAAGAAAAACAAAAATAGCACATGTGATATTTAAAAAAATCAATAGCAATACAAGCCAAAAGAAAAGAAAATTAGGAAAAATGGTAAATGATTCATGTCATGCATTGGATGGCAAGTTCATCCAACCCATGGTTGTCATCTGTAATAGGGCCTTTTGCTTAACCCATCAATAGAGGATGGAATATCATCAGTGTTTCCATACCTGAATGTCTTATTTCTATTTTTTGGATCTTTTTTCATGATCACTCTTCTCTAGAGTTACCATGCTGGCTCTATATTTGGCTACCTAGTTCTTGGATGGAGATCACAACTTCTTCTTAGAAGCCACATCTTCATTGATGAATCCTTGGTCATGATTGACCTGCAATGCACTTGCCAATACTAATGTAGAAAATAACAATTTCCATAGGATCATGCTTGATTCCACATTGCAGGAAAACACAAGAATGTGAACTAATTTTGATATGGATGCATTGGTTCTATGAAACATGTCATATATATTCATATATAGGAAATGGAAATTCAAAGGTCAAAGGACTAGGAAAAATCTTAAGTATGAATGTGACTTCAAAGGTCTAAGGAAAATTAAAATGGCAACAAATTTACCATCATATCATGCATAAAATACAATTCTATATTCATTGGACACACATGCAATATACAATAACATGTACATGGCAGGCTGTCAAATACTACTATACAAGTTTTATAAGGAGCGATGATGTGTTGTAGGATTGGGACTTTAAAGAAACTCTCTAGAATACAAAACTTTTTAAATACATTTCAATTAAATTAAAAGTTTCAATTTCAAATACACATGAAACATTTTCAAGGTACTTGTAACAATACAAGAAAATTCTCAAAAAGTGTAATGTCTTTTCTACATATGATAAATGCAAATTCTTGTAAGATTGAAGTTTTGTCTACATCTACATCTTTGTTGATATTTGATGAACTCAGCAATACGATTTAAAAACTAGGTTTACATCCACGTGGAGGCCAAGACAACTAACACATAGGTTGGAAAATAATAGTCATTACTCAAAGATGCCTATTTTATAAATATTACCTTCCAAACTTTTCATCAAGTTGGTGAAAGAGTTGTTGACAACTCCTACAATGCTGAATCATCAGAGAAAGAATCATTGGGACACACTAGAAACCATAATGGCAACTTGACCAGGAGGATTCCAAATCATCAAGGAAAGTTGCCTGCTAAAATTTTGGTAGCGAGTATGCCAACCATGGCATATGCCTTGTAGGATCTATGTCAGTTGTGCTTTGTTTTGAGCCATTGCGATTGTGTAATTCTCTCTTTGCAAAGCTACCAATCTCATTTAAATTGCAGGAGTAGGATGAAATTTCTCTAGGTTCTTCTCATCATTGAAATAAGGCAAGTTTCCCAGGTGTAAGTTGAAGGTTTTAGAGTTTTCAAGTTAGCCATTCTTGCTGGCTGTTATTAAGAAGAAAACACCATTGTAGGGTGTTAGTAGTAGAATTGACCTACAAGAATAGTTGTCAATGTCTTTTGGAAGATTATTAATCTATGAGCTTCTTCAATGATAATAGCATGATTTGCAGCAAGTGCATTGTTGGCAATGGTTTATGATTTTAGGTTTTATATATATTTTTTATTCTCTTGGATTTTGGATAGTGAGGGAATGATTTACATGGTATTTCGTATATCCAGAAGTCTCTTGTGAGCCAATCTCTTAGCTTATAATCTCTTCTTCTCTTTTCTTTTATTTTTTTTTTGTGCATATCATTTGTTATTCATATATGTTCAAGAACCAACTACAAGATTTGGCTCAAAGGAGCTACTTCAACTTGCCATTGTACTTTTACATTTAAGAAGATTTGGATCACATCCCTTGATTCAAGGAAATTGTGAGTTTTAATTGGAAATAGGTTGAAAAGAACACAACCATGGTGGCATGGATATTACTAAAGGAGCTTGGAAGTCAAGTAGCCTCAACATCACATTGTTTAAATATTTCCCAACTTCAATCTTCCAAATAAAGTGAGAATGGACAAGGGATTGTAGAAAAAATCTATTTTATTTTTTATTTTCAATAAAGTCTTATGGTCCTATATGAGCTTAACAAATGGTAACACAACCCCAACATTAGGTATTATGTCTATTGTAACAATGTTAAATATGTTTAAAAATGTATGGGCCTTTAGTAGCATGCACTTGCAACCTATGTCTATATAGATTAGAGTAAGGAGACTATAGTAAAAGTGTAGGCATGTGAACTATATTGGATTGTACTACAAAAGTTGTGATGAGATTATGTAAACGTATGCATTTAATTAGTTTGATCTTCATTGCACATTTTCATATGTTAAAACACAATTCAGTTTTAGAAATGTTTTTAGGAGGATATACAAATCTGTTGCCCATCGTTATGTTGTGATTCATGTCTCTACTTATGAAATGTCCCCACTTTCTACAAATATCTACCAACCTAAATATGTTTAAAATCAAAAATCACAAATCTTCAATTCTTTGATTTTATGAATTGGATTGGTTTGATGCACGGTTGACAACACTACACGTTCCATGGCATCTGAAATTACATAAATAATCCAACACAATCCACTGAAAACTGAAAAAACTAAGTTGGTAGATGTAGAGATAGAGAACATCAATGCATGAATGATTAAGGAATGAATTATCCATGAATGGTTAATTAACTTATATATTTTCAAAGATCTCATCATCATCATTATTGAATTATTTTCCATGGCAACCTTCCACAAGCATGTAATCCTTGAATGGGTTGGGTAGTTGTCGTCATTGGCATTTTATTACTTATATTAATTTAATAAGAACCATGGAAAGTCAAAAAGAGTATTTATTAATGTTATAAATAATGACCTAATGGAAGTGGTAGCCTTAATCATTATTTTAGTGCATTTATTTAATTTAACGTGTTGGGAAAAGGTAGTAAAGGATTTGATGATGATTTAACAAAATCAGCTATCTATAAAACATCATGTTATGTTTTCAATCCTTTGCTTTATCTATGATACCATCATAAGTAATTTGCATGGGCTAAAACCATAGGATTCCTAATTGTCATGGAACTAAAACTTATTAATCATAGACCTAAGCTAGCATGGGAGAGTTGATATCAACATTTAGTCCCAAAACTTTGAGTTTCATGCAACTGCAAGGATAGCAAAAACAATAGAAATTTTAAAAGGATGCAAGAATATGTAAAATACAAAGAATCAAAAACATCACAAAATAATTACAAATGAAACTTGCAAGTAAACTATAATGTTCTCATTATGATTAAAATAATCAAATAATCAAAAGAACACTAAAGAGGGGCCACCCTTTTCACACCACCTTGTTTAATTAAGATTTAATATATAAACTTTATACATCATAATTTTGACTATATATATATATATATATATTGTAATTCATAATTAAGATACCAATCCAATCATCTCACAAATAAACGTAATTATTATGAGGACAACTTTGAGCACAACACTTATACTAAACTTTATGAAAAGGACATGCATCTTTTAGCTCATGGCTAGCCACAAATTTCGGATTTTAATTTACGTTATTTTTTTTTTTGAAAAAAAAAGTTTGTTTAAAAGGGGTAAGGGAAAATGAGATAAATTCGGAAAAAATAGGAAAAGGTAGGAGAGAATTTTATTATTATTGTTGATTAGATCAAAGGGAATGGAGGGTAGGGTAAGGATTGTTGTCAAACCCAATCATGCTTAAGAACTTATTACACTGCCAATGAACATGGTCCTTTTTTTTTTCTTAGTAAACTTTGCTCATGGTGCACTTCATTCTTAAGGTAGGAATTCCAACATGAGTCAAGACCATTAGCTACACTGCTAAAGAACATGGTCCTTTTGGAAACTTCACCTATGGTGTAGTTCAACCCTTATGCATGTGCCTTTAACTATACGTTAGATGGCATCGTAACAATTCTCTTGGGTGGCTAAGGATTCTCAAGTGGAGAGGAACACACTTCACCTTGTTTCTCATAAGATAGCCATGGAACATCACACTTGAGGACTATGGCTTTTGAGAGGAAAATAGAATTTTCTAAGGTCACCTAGTGTGGCTAACCATTCTTCAACCTCACATGTCCTACATTCATAGGACCATGATGATAACATGCTAAATTAGCATAAATCCCATCCTCCATAATCCAACATAACTAATAAAACCAAAACCTTGAAATAGATTGGGAAGAATCATAGAATTATTAAAATATGTTATATGAAGGAGGTTTAATACAATAGTAATATGATATAGCATAAATACTATATAAAACATTATACTTGCATTATTTTCAAAAGGTGTTATGATGATCCAATGCCTAGTAACTCAAATGATCATAATGATTATTAAAATCATATTGAAAAGCATCAATAGATCAAACCAAAATCAAAATGCTAATAAAGAGAAAATGGTAGACATAACATGCATGAGAAGACGATGGAAATGCAAATATAATATACAAATGTAACTATATACAAATGAAATGTATGAAGCATAAGAGGAAAGCATGTAACTAAGTGTTCACAAGGGGCACTTGAGTAGAAATTCTTTAAATGAAATGCATTAAAATTTTTATTTAACTTGTATCCTTGCAAATTAGCAATTTTGTAAAATTGAGACCAGTGACATCTGTGACTTGGTATGGGCCTAACCACATAGGAGAAAACTTATTTTGGGAGCCTGTCTGATCAAACCCTCTATCTCTCTTAAGGACTAGATCACCTCTTTTAAAAAATTTAGCTATATACTTCTTATCAATCCATCTTTTAATAGTTTTTTGATGATTAAATATGATTTTAACTACTTTGATCCTTTAAATTTCTAAAGTCCAAATATCATATGTATGTGAGATTGAATGTTCATCGATTGGTAAATAATCCAGAAAAAACTAATATGTATGAATTTGCAAATTTATTGGCAAGATTAGTTCTTGTCCATATACTAAATCATATGGTGCATTTTTTATTGACTCTTTATAAAAAATTCTATCAATCAGTACTGCCCATTTTAATTGTTCATACCATGTTCATGGATTTTGAGTTAACATCTTTTTAATTCCATCTATTATAATTTTATTGGATGATTCTACTAAACCATTTTCTTGGGGATAATATTTGATTATAGCTTTAATAATAATGCTATGTTCCCTAGCCCAATTTGTAAACTCCATAGAGATGAAGGTAGGTCCATTATCCACTACTAAAGTGTAAGGATATCCATATCTAGAAATTATATCGTTTTCTAAAAACTGAATAACTTGATGAGATGTTGCAATTTTAGTTATTTTCACTTCTAACCAACATGTGCAATAATCAATAGCTATTGGGATAAACTTATGTAGAGTTGTTAATAGTGGATTAATTACTCCTATAAAATCTGAAGTCCATTGTGTGAATGATCTAGTTTTTATTATAGGTCGTAAGGGAGTTAAACTTTTGAAATCTTTCCCTTTAAACATTTGACATTGTACACAAGTTTTACCTAGCTTATAAGCATCATTAATCATAGTAGGCCAATAGTAACCTGCTCTAGTGATTTTATGCGCTAACGAGTGATAGCCTATATGTCCTTCCTCAAGTAGTTTCTTTAAAGCATTGTTAGCTTGTTCTTGGTCTAAGAATTTAAGGTATATTACTTGGAAATTCTTCCTAAACAACTCACCACTAATTAGAGTAAACTTAGAACATTTAGATACTAAAATATTTCTTTTATGTCTAGGTAGATCTGAAGGACAATGGTGAAAAGTTAAATAAAATTTAATATCACCATACCATGGGTCATGTAATTAGTTAGAAGCAAATGGAATATTTCTCTTCTCATCAATGGATAGTATGTGAAGTGGTGTGAAGTGGTGTGAAGTAGTATTTATTCTTTATCTTTAGGTATATCATATCTTTCTAAACTTGAGGCTCTGGCTATTAGCTTGGCAGGACCAGTTCCTCTAACTAACCTGTCCACCTTCCATTGAATATAAAATTCTTATAATTTCATAAATGATTTAGCACATTCACACTAGGATCTTGTAATTTGGCTAATGCAATGGTGGCTAAATCAAGAATAATAACAAAAACTTTCACGTTTAACAAATAGTAGCGAAATTTCTTCAGGGCTTTCATTACAGCATACAAATTTTTTTCTATAGGTAAATATTTTAATTCCACACCTTTCAAAGGTACAAACATGAAAGCTATAGGCCTTTCACCTTAATTGACAATATCTTGGGTTAAGATGGTAGTGGTGGTAACATCACTAGAAAAATCATATAAAAGAAAATCATTTTCATATTAAGGAGAAGGTAAAATAGGGGCATCTATAATGGCTTCTTTAATGGCAAAGAAAGAATTCTTTCTTTCTTTTGTCCAATGCACATTAGTATCCTTATTAAGCATCTCATTTAATGGTCTAACTAATTCAACATAAATAGGGATAATCATCTAACAAAATTAATTTTCCCAAAGAAGGCCCTAAAATTAGTCTTAGATAAAGGGTAGCATACCTCTAAAATTGCATTTACTTGCTTAGTATCTATCATAATTCCTTCATTACTCACTATATTACCAAGAAATTTACCACTTTAAACACCAAAGATGGATTTCTTTACATTCAAAGTGACATCAAACCATCTACATCTTATGAAAATATTTCTAAGGTGTTTAGATAAAACGTTTAAATCATCTAGATAAATAATAATGCCCTTCTTTATTATTCCTTCAAAATTTTTATCCATAGCTCTTTGAAAGGTAGAACTAGCATTTATAAAACCAAAGGACATCTTATCAAATTGAGAATTTCCCCATTTTTTTGTAAACGTAGTCTTATATTGATCCATCTTACTTACTGAGAGTTGATTATATCCTAAATGCCCATCTAAAAAGGAATACATTTGTGCACCATTCACGATTTACAAAAGTTCTTCCATAAGGGGAAGTAGGCAATTATTGTTAATGCAAGAAGTATTAAGGTTACAAAAATCAACACATAATCGTAATTCACCTATTCGTTTTCTAACATGCACTAAATTTGATATCCAAATTGAATGTCTCATAGGATAAATAATTATAGTTTCTAAAAGTTTATCAATTTATGCTTTCATCAAAGTTTCAATCGTAGGGTTTACAATTCTAAGATTTTGTCTAAATGGTTTTATTTTGGGTATAAGAGGTATAGTGTTTGTCATCACCAAAGGATTGAAAGTCTTAAGATACTCATAAGTCCAAGCTAAAACATTGTTTCATGTAACAATTCAATTAAGTTTCATTTTTCATCTACATGTAAGTAAGCTCCTATTTTAATAGGGTAGTGTTATTCTTTCTTTTGAATTTGGATTGTTTGTGTTTTAGATAACATTTGTCAATTATAGTTTTTAGATATTTCTTTAGTTTTTGATGAGTGGTGAGGTACCCCTACACTCAACCATACGAATACGAGCGTAACACGCACAATCCAGTCGAACTCCGCAGACTAAGTGCCTACACGCCTCATGGAACACTTAAGGTTAATTATTCGTTGTCTTCCTGGGCTTACTTGTATTTGTCACGGTGTATGGTTAAGTAAGTCCGAGGTATATGATTTTTATAGCTTTTCTGTTTTATCTCCTATGCTATTGAGGTGAAGGGTTGAAGAGACTAATTGAATAACTCTAACGAACTAACTAAGTCTAAATTAACCTAGCATCAACATCCGTTCCCACTTACTGTTCACACCCTAAACCAATGCAACCATGGTTACCAAATGCTAGTCGTCATTGGGATCACCACGCGTAACGCACGTGCTCGAAGCAGTTGTACTGAGGAACTTAACTAGGAGAGAAGGGTTGAGAGAGATTTAATTCCTAATAAAGCATGTAAATGAAAAACAGTAAATAACAATAAATAAAAGTCCTAATTAGCCTATTCCATGCACTGCAAGGTTTATCCAGGAAGTTCGTCTTTATTGCCGTACACAAACTTGTGTTCAAGTATAATGTTTGCTCGAATAAAGATCTATTCACTTTAGGACTCCTACTGTGGGCACATGGAAAATATTCTATCTTTGGAGGGATCAAACTGCCAGAGTTTCACTACGGTCTAAGCCTAGGATGAGAAACAAGGGAGAGTCGCCTCTTATTTATAGACTTTGAGGCGCACCGCGATATCGCGTATGCGATATCGTGGGGGACGATGCTATATCGCGTACGTGATATTGCGAGTGATGCGATATCGTGGCCCATGCAATATTGCATCCCATCATACCCCCATGACTAAATGAAAACTCATCCTTGAGTTTCTTACAATAATATCGGGAAGGTATGGGATTATTGACTCAAATGGAACTAATGGGATGACATGTGAACGGATCATCATTACAAGACTTGACAAAACTGGTGTTCATGACAACAAGAGTGAACACTTATTACATTGACATCAAGCCTCATTTGGCAGCTGAGAGAAAAAAGAAAGAAAGAAGTGTTGCTGCTGCCAACGCCAAGATTGCGCCTTTCATTGTCCATCAGGAAGCGCACCATCGGTCTTGCTCCTTGCATAACTGCTTCAGCACTACTCCATTCCAAGTGTTCCTTCCAAACCTGGTCTGTTGTTGCATGATCGTCATCTGCACACACAACACAGTCTTATATTAGCAAGGGTAAATGAATCATCATGTAATTGATACCTTGCTTTGGTGTAAGTCCATTGGCTTGGTTGTGGTATGGCTGATTGCGGGTTTGGAGATATAATATTCATGACTACCGAAGATTTAGGGGTTAGGAGAAAATCAAAAAAATTGGGCCCCGTACACCCATGACTAATCACAAACCTCTAGTAGCGGTAGAATGGAAAAAGAAAAGGAAGAAGAAGGATGGATAAAAAGAGACAACTAGGACATTGATGAAATGGATGTCAAGATGAAAATGAATAGAATAAAATGGATCGCAAAAATGTTAAGGGAAAGAATTTAACTGGTGCACCAAAGAGAAATGTCAATGGGTCCTCCCCAAAGCAAGCTCATGCCCTGAATGCCCTGACAAACCCACATTCAAAGAGTCTGTAAGCTCTAGAAATGTCATTTGGAACAAGAGTTACAGTCTTAACTGCAAGAATTTACCAAAAAGAAAACAATGCATCTACCAAAATATACACTAATGATACAACCAGCAATAAGATGAATAATGAAGAGAAGGATGGAGAGAAGAGAATGGAATGGAATCCCAAGAACAAGGTGGTGTACAGCCCCTTGTGTGTGTCATGATTAATGTGACTTAGCAAATCTCATTCCAACTCTGGCCTCAAACAAACCACTTCTAGTGACTTCGCATTAATGCATCCAGCTAATCCATCCTCTTGAAGTAACAAGAATGTCATCTCCAAGAGTCACCACTATTCCGATGAAACAAAGGAGGAGAGAATGGAAAGCAAGAAGGGCCTTAGTTAGAGGAAACATTTTTATTTTGAGTTTCATAACCAGTGTTTGTAGCCCAAGGAATTATTCCGTCTAAGGGGTGTGCTTTGAATTCTCACTTTTCTTTCTTTTCTCTTTTTTTTTATGTGTTTATGCGTGAGAACCACACCATGCAAAGACTTTGTTATTTTTATTGCTCAGCTTCCCGATAATTGGGTAACATCGAAGCGGCAAGAAAACTCAAGAAAAAAACATCCAAAGACCCAAGAGAACAGCCAACACAAATGCATCAAGTTCCCTTGAAGTCACACCCTTTTCAAGCCTTGAGTTCTTCCTTAGTCTAAGAAATACCGAGTCACCGGTTTGCTAAAGTTCTTATTAGAAAGGAACTGTACATTTCCAAGCTGAGAGAAACCATAGAAACTGGTGGATGGATGAATGAAGTGAACTCATTGCCTGCCATATCAAAAGAAACATACCTTAGTATCAACATCATGACTTAAAGGTAAAAACTAAACATTAGCAATCACTAGAAACACAGTTCATACCATCATGAAGAACACTTATTGGGTGACAAACTTACACGATGGATCACACACACACATAAAATGAAAAATTATAACGATGTTGAAAAATAAAAACAAGAAGAGTTAAATAAATTTTTAAAACAAAAACAAGAAAACTTAAAGAAATATGTAAAACAAAAAATAAGAAAAGTTAAAGAAATTTGTAAAACAAAAATGTGTAAGACAAAAACGTGTAAAACAAAAATGTGTAAAACAAAAATGTGGAAAACAAAAATGTGTAAAACAAAAACATGTAAAACAAAAATGTGTAAAACAGAAATGTATAAAACAAAAACGTGTAAAACAAAAACTTAAAAAGAACTGAGGCCCCAAATGGTTAGCATAGGTGGCCATCTCCCCCATGACTGAGTGGAAATGGAGAGATCCAAAATAATGAGCACCTACTTAAATTTCTTAAAAGTGCCCAACTTCTCCCAATTGGTGTTCTTAGATTAAGGGGTGGAAGTTGGCGATGCTCATATTCCAAGGTATCTATGTCTTCGTTGTTAGAATGAGTTGTTTCCTTAGTTTGTTCCATGCATATTGGGTTGCTCTTTCTAGTAGCTATCAACCACGGGGTGTCTACCACTGGTGTGGTTGCTACATACATGCACCTTTGAATTTGTGTTTCTTGGGCACACTGATTACATGGAAGAGATGCTGAGCATTCTTCCATGTCATCACTCTTTGAGTCATTGTATGTGATGCACAGAACTTTCTTCTTCTCGATCTTTCCATATATGTTTATCTTAGATATCTCCAAGGAAAGATCGCGGATCCCTAGGTATGCATCAATTATACTTAGCCATGGCCTTCCCATTATAATTGGGAAGCCCCCGTTGTCATTGTTAACTTCTATCACTAGGAAGTCAGCTGGGTATGACCACCCACACACAATGATAATGATGTCCTCCACCAATCTCAAGGGAATGGTGATGGACTGGTTAGCCAGCTCTAGTTGAATGTTGCTCTTCTTAAGTTGGGGCAGGTTCCAGGCTTGATACATTTCTCGTGAGATTAAATTAACTTCAGAACCTAAGTCAAGAAGGGCCTTATGCGGTTTGTTCCCAATGACTTGTAAATAGATTAAGGGGCTTCCAAGATCAAAGAGTTTCCTGGGAAGGTGGCCTACCTTGATCCAATCAATTACGGTATGCGTTAACATAACCGTATGCGTGAGGCTCTGTTGTTGGACTGAAGGGTGCTCCGAAGCTTTATGTGTTGGAGGAGCATACCTAGACTCAACCGCTTGTTGTTGTGAGAGCTTGTCTGGGCTTTTGGTTCTAAAGAAAGGTCTTCTCTTTTTGCGGTTATCAAAACCAGCAGTGGGTTGGATGTTTACGGCTCTCGTAGCGTGGTGTTGCTACGGTTGAGTGGGGAGTTCCCCTTGCATTGTTGGAGCAGGAGGTGTTATGGGAACTACCGGTGGAAGAGGTGCAGACAAATTAGGAGGATGGTATGGGTATGGAGTGTCTCCTGAAGGAGAAGGAGTCCTTTTGAAGTACTCCCGAACTTGGTAGTGACATTGGGGAGTTGTGTGACCCATAGAGTCACTTGGAGAAATCGGCTGCTACATGTACTAACCATATGGATTGGGCTGTCGGTAAGGGTATTGATGTTTCGGCAGTGGAATCCCCCATGCCTATGGGTGTTGCCACTGCTAATGTTGTCTGATGGGTTGTGGTAGAGTTCCACTTGGATAGTACGTTAAGGGTTGGGGGAAATACCTTGGGTTACCTTGGGGATAAGGTAATCTTCGGGGTGTCTGCCATTTGTTGAGTCTCAGGTTGAGTGCATACACCCCAGACTCTTATAGATGTGAGATGATTGGACAACATCCGTTAGGATGGTCATAGTGGCAAATCTCACATCCATTGTCATCATCTGTGTCCGAATCCACAAGCTCATCGGAGATAGTTATTTTCCCTTTACCCTTGTCACGTGCAGAGCCAGAATCTCTCCGCTTTGTCCTGTTCTTGTGACTACTTTGTTCCTATTTAGACTCCTCTACAATTTTCAGGACAAGTTCAAGTCTACTATCCAAGGAGTCCTGTATCTGATCTACCTTAGCGATCACTTCTGTTGTTAACTTCTGGATCAGCAAGGTTTTTCTGTTCACCAACTCTTCAAGTGGTGACTCATCCTCTTCATCACAAAATCTAACTCCCTTCTTTCGAAGAGAGGGATCATGGTTGTATTCTTCTGCACTTTTTCTTTTTCATAGCTCCCCTTCTTCTTTGGCTACTTGTTCCAACAATCGATAAATTTCATGGGATCTAAGTTCTGATAATCTCCCTTGGGCATAAGTCCCAAGGGTTCTCCTAGTTTCATACCTTAGCCCATCTACGATGTGGTGGAGTTGATCCCGTTGTGCATAACCATGGCCCGGGCAACGATGTAGCAATGCGTAGTAGCGGCCCATGGCAGCATCCAAGGGTTCATGAGTACCTTGCTTCCATCCTTGGATCTGCTTACGCAAATTAGACACTCTGGAGTACGTTTGATATTTATCGTTGAAGAGTTCTAACATCGTACTCCACCTCCTGATGGTTTCCGATTCTAAGGACTGGTACCAACTCTCTGCTTCCTTGATGAGTGTTCTGGGAAACAACTTCAGTTTCTGCCACTCGTTTTCTATGTTCTGCAAGGTGCAGGCATCGTGGAATGCCTGTAAATGATTTTGCGGATCCGCATTGTATCCCTCTTCAAAGCGTGGAATATTATTGATGTCTAAGCGTTTGATCCGACTATCTTTTAAATGCCTTGTTGGTATTCTCACTGCCTTCGTTATATTCAGCATGCTTCGGGTAGCAAGTAGGGGCTCATCATGATCATTTCTTTCATGATGTCTATGATGTCTCCGTTGTTCCCTACTTTCCCTTCGTTCATGCCCTTATCCTCTCTCTCGACTCTCTCATCGAGGTCTCTCATTTTGCCTACCTCTATCCTCACCGTTATGCTCATGATGGTTGCGCCCAAATGTAGAAGGAGAGGGTGAGTGATGTGATGAAGGGGAAGAAGAAGGAGAACCATCGCCACAACGATGTTTCTTACCTTCTCTTCTGCTACTACGGCTTCAATCGTGATGATGATCAAAGTGCCCGTCCTTGTTATATGTTGTTGTTCCCTCAGTGAACAACTGGTGTTCACGGGGATCAAAACCAAGGTTATGTATCGTGGAGTGTAGGTTCTAATACCCCACATCCTCATTATCATTAGGAGGGGGAACATCTTTCGATAGAGAACCCGTTATGAGTGGTTCACCATCTCCTATTTCACTTAGGACATGCGGAACCTCTTTGCCTTTCAACAGTGTATGTTGGCTCTCCTACCTTGAGTCTCTCATACGTTGTAAAGCTGTGGGATGGTAATCTCTCATGTTAAAATCACCCATAACGTATTCAACATAGAGCTGAGTCATGCCGATCTGTGCCAAAGCACGGAGAAGCATGTTGGGGACTGCACGATCCAGAGGTAACACTATGTTACCTTGCAAATCTCTCCAGCGCATCTGTTCATCCTGATGGAGGATAAAAGTAAAGTTGGGGATATACTCATCGGGATGAGTATATGTCAACCTATATTGTTGAGGAACTGGCTGATTTAGGTTATGCGTTTTAGATTGCCGACTGTCTCTAGTATTGTCCCTAGGTGGTGTGTTGCTCTTATGAGAAGAAGACATTGTTATTTATCGGTGTGCTATTTAACCGTTATATAATTTTTCGTTTAATTAACCCTAAGGTTCGTTTAAGCTCCCAACGATGTGAATGATCTCTTATGTTCTACTTAGCACACAAACACTTAGTCCTCGCCAATGGCGCCAATGATGAGTGGTGAGGTACCCATACACTCAACCATACGAATACGAGCATAACACACGTGATCTAGTCAAACTCTGCAGACTAAGTGCCTACACGCCTCATGGAACACTTAAGGTTAATTATTCGTTGTCTTCCCGGGCTTATTTGTATTTGTCACGGTGTATGATTAAGTAAGTCCGAGGTATATGATTTTTATAGCTTTTTTGTTTTATCTCCTTTGCTATGATTTTTATAGCATCCGTTCCCACTTACCATTCACACCCTGAACCAATGCAACCATGGTTACCAAACGCTAGTCGTTGTTGGGATCACCACACGTAACGCACGTGCTTGAAGCGGTCGTACTAAGGCACTTAACTAGGAGAGAAGGGTTGAGAGAGATGTAATTCCTAATAAAGCATGTAAATGAAAAACAATAAATAACAATAAATAAAAGTCCTAATTAGCCTATTCCATGCACTGCAAGGTTTATCCAGGATGTTTTTCTTTATTTCCGTACACAAACTTGTGTTCAGGTACAATGTCTGCTCGAATAAAGATCCGTTCACTTTAGGACTCCTACTGCGGTCACATGGAAAATATTCTATCCCTGGAGAGATCAAACTGCTAGAGTTTCACTACGATCTAAGCCTAGGATGAGAAACAAGGGAGAGCCGCCTCTTATTTATAGACTTTGCGGTGCATCACGATATCGTGTATGCGATATCCCGTACGCGATATTGCGGGGGACAACGCGATATCGCGTCCCATCAGTTTTGGTATGTAAGTCATTAAACAAAGATTCTCTAGTTGCTATTTTAGGAGATAGATTCTTCATTATTTGAGAAACTTTAAAATATTGATCACTAAAATCACTATCCAAAAATAAAAATTTGTAAATGTTATTATCATCATAAAAAACTTGGAAAGAAAAGATATTATCTGGAATAGAATAAGACTTAAACTTTTCAATAATAATTTGAAAATCCCAAGCATTGTGTCTAAAAGGAATATCTAAAGTAGTGTCCATTTAAACTAATGCATTAGGAACATAATTTTCCTCTCTAGGAACATGTTCAATAGATATGTGTTCAAATTTCTCAAAAAGTTCAAAGATATAAGCTTTATATGCTTTCATGATAGCATCCTTATCATCAAAAACTCCATTAACTTGATTTACTATTAGTTGAGAGTCACTACAAATCTTGATTTTGGATAAGTCATAATATTGATCTAGCTTGATTCCATGTATAAGTGCTTTGTACTCAACCATGTTGTTAGTTATAGGTTGTGTGAAATTGATGACTATAAGGATAGTGGCTTCACCAAGATGTATGAGCATTATTCTAACTCCACATCCTCTCTGAGAAGAAGCACCATACACTCTTAATATCCAAGTGTTTAGGTTAGTAAAATCTAAAAAATTATCCCTTTGGTTGATGTAATAATTATCATCATCAAAATTTGGCTCACCTTCTAATGTTTCAATGGTTAGAATCTCATATATATCTTTATCCTTTTCTAATGGAAATGAATGATCAAAAATAAATAATTTTCCATCATTCTAATGATAAGGTAAGGTATCTTCGTAAATTTCCTCACATTTTCTAAAATATTGATAATATTGAATAGAATATGTATAATCAAAAGGATTTATTTCTGAAATTTCACTCACATCATCATTCATAATATATTCACTGAGCCTAAGTTCAATAACTCCAATAAAAAGATTGGTATTTTGATTTTTGAAAGATTGATTTTGTTGATTAAAAGTTGTTACCTCCTATTTATAAAAACTTTCTCTTGGTATAACAACATATTCAGATTTTTATTTAATAGGAATTAATAATTCTGAAGAATCTGATCTAAAGAAGCCCCCAAACCATGCTCCAAAAGTCCTTGATAGAAGCACACCATAAGTGATTGATAGGTCAACTACTAAAATATCTATATAACATGTGAAAGTAGGGTATTATTTAAGTTGCACTTTCACTTCTTTTAATGACCCTACCATAGGTACGTTAGATCTATCAAGTTGTATCACACTTCTTACTTGTGGTAGCATTTGTGCTCCTAACATTTTAGACACTTCTAATGGTAAGACACTAAGAGTTGAGCCAGAATCCATTAACTAGTGATGAACATTCTTTCTTAAAATAATCAAGGTTGTTAAGAAAGGTGGTTGATCGTTCTTGTTCAACACCAAATTGCTTGAGTTTTGTATTGATAAAGCATTAGGACATTCTGTAAAATAAACTTCTTTTTTAATTCTTGGAGATTTTTCTTTATTAGTTTTAGGTGTATGAATTATCTTTTGGATCATAGCTTTCATTTCATTAAAATATAAAAGATCATACATTGAAATGTTAGCTTTAACTCTATTCAAATCTTCAACTAGATCATAAGCTTTATGTTCATCTTTAACTTCATGTTAAGGTGAAGTTCTTCTAAGTATAGAAGGTGAGTTTGGTTGTTGTTGAACATTTACTTAGGATGGTCCCATTTGGTTACTTATGTTATTTTAACTAGGAACTCTTTTGTTGGGAGGTGTATAAGAGTTATTCCTAGTTTGTTGTTGAGTGGTATTCATAATGTCACTAAGTCTACAGGAGCGAGTGTTATGTGGGTTGGGATCACTTACCATGACTTGTTCACATGAGGTGGCTTCTTCATTTTCTCTTTCATGAGGTATGTTAAGGACCATAATTTGGGCTTTTCCATTTTTTGATTTTGGGCATTGTCATCATATAACACTAAAAATTAATAACAAATTTTCTTAGAATGTTGCCTAGTGTTATGAAGACAACAATAATCATCATTGATAGATATGTTTGATTTTTTAGATTGTATAGGAACTTTTTTATCATTTCGCTTTAGTTCAACTACTTCATTTGAAAGCTTTTGAAGAGAAGTTAATATTTGGGTGATTTGATTTTCTGTTTGATTTGTAGATCCATTAGATTAGATATTCCATTTGGTTGTATAATAGATTGAATTAAAGCTTTTGATTGATCATCATTCAAATCGGTATTTGATAGTAAAAATGAAGAAGAGATTGGACTTGAAAATAATTCTTTATAGGTTGAGACACTTGGAGGGGAGTAGGGGTTTGAAACATAGCATTATTCATCGGGAGAGTTTGTGATGGTAAGGAACTAGAGTGCATAGGATTGTAATTCTATTATGTTGCATAGTGATCTGATCCCGTTGAAAGTATCCATGACATGGGCATTGGTGTAATAGAGAATTGTACTTCCCCAGGGCTGCATTGAGTGACTCATGATTGCCTTCTTTTCATCCTTAGATTTACCTTCATAAATTAGACACTTTGAAGTATGTTTGATTTCTATCATTGAACAACTCCAACATTGTACTCCATTGGCTAATAGATTCTAGTTCTAAGGACTGATACCAACTTTCAACTTCTTTTATAAGTATCATTGGGAATAATTTTAGTTTTTTCCATTTATTTTAAATATTCTTCAAGGCACAAGCATCATGAAAGGCTTACAAATGGTTTTGTAGATCTTAGTTATATTCCCCCTCAAATTTGGGAATATTGTTCATATCCAACATTTTGATGTGGTTATCCTTCAAGTGTCCAGTTGGGATTCTGACTACCTTTGAAATATTCAACATATTCTTAGTAGTTAGTAGAGGCTCATCATTGTCATTATAGTCTTGGTGACCCATGTCATGGACCCAATGTCTATGATAAGTCTTGCTATGCCTTATTCTCTATGATGCTCCTTTCCTTGTTGTTGTTCCTACTCCTATTCTTCGTTATCTTGGCAAGATCTGTGATCATCCCTATCCTACCATTCCTCTCCATCCTAATCCTTGATGTTCTTTCTTTTATCCCTACCTTGGCTTCTACTATCATAGTTGGAGGAGGAGGATGATGATAAGGGTGAGGAAGAAGGAGAATCAACATCAAAATGATGCCTCCGATGCCTACGAGATTCTCTTCTTTGATCCCTACCACATTCCTTTTGTTTGTCTTTGTCTTTGTGATTTTCATTATTCTTACTCTTGGATGAATTGTTGTGGTTGCCATCTTTCATGACTCCTTGGTCTTGAGAACCATTCTTCTCGTCACCAAGGTTATCCACAGTTGATTGCAAACTTTGGTTAAGTGCCTCCCAATTAAAGAAAGAGGGAGAATCTATGTATTGAGAGGCACCTAAAAATATTCCTCACTTGTCTTGTGTTGTTACAAGAATAACTAGTTAGGGAACCTCATGAATTTTGAAGCCTCATATCGTGCTTCCATTTGTTGATTCTCTTTGTGTTGGGCATCAGTAGGATGATAATCCCTATAAAGGTGGTCCTAAACTTCATATTCTACATTAAGCTTAACAATCCCCAACTGGATTAGATTGTTCATCAACATTGTAGGAATAAATTGGTCAAGAGGTAGCATGATGTTGGCTTCCATATTTCTCCATTGTAGTTGCTTGTCTTGATGTAGGATGAAGGTGATGTTCGAAGTATAAGGATTAGAATGGGTGTAGATAACATAGAATTGTTGGAACATTTGTATCTTTGGAACCTCCTGTCTTTGATTGGTTTCACTAGTAGGTGGTGGAGATTCATCTTTGTAAGAATAAGTCATGTTAGTTCTTGCTAGAAATAGTATGCTTTTGCTTTTATGTGCTTAATGATCCTTACAATGTTTTTGTAGGAATCATTATCTTCTCTACTTAGCACACTTAGCTATCCTAAATTCCCTAGCAATGACACCAATAATGAGTAACAAGTAGTCCCTTCATCCAACCATACGAATCACAAGTGTGCACTAGTGATCTAGTCGAATTCGTGGACTTAGTGTCTAAGTGTATCTATAGACAAAGATGGTGACTTGAGGAAATATGATCATTATCTTCTTAGATCTCACTTGTGTAGGTTCATTTGTATGGTTAAGTGTGAGCCAAGGTATATAATATTTATTTGTATTTTATCTTTTTATTGAATTAATCCTAAGCGTTGAAGTAAGATAATTGAATTGTAAATTAACTACTTTACTATTGAATGGTTCTTAACCTAAGTAGCCTAACATAAGCATCTAAGTCCACTTTCCATATACATCCTGAACTTGTATTAACAGTACTAGATTACCAAGTATTTATTATTGGGAGAACCAAATAACCACTACTAGGATTACCAAGCGTTAAACGATATATTGGAAGTGGTCATACTTATGTGTTCATTATTAGAAACATTAATTAACTAAGGACAAGAATGTAAATTGCATTAATAATAAAGTGCATGAAATAAATATTAATCTATTCTAAGTGCTGCAAGGAGCATCAAGAATCTCACCTATATTACTGACCACATCAATGTATTTAAGTATAATGATGCTTAAATAAAGATTTGTACAATTGCTTAAAGTCTTGTTGTAGGCACTCAAAAAATATTCTAACTCTAGTAAAAGAAAAATGCAAGAAATTGACTCACTAATCACATAATGTGCCATAAATGCAATGGGTATGTGTATTTATATAGCCATGACATGACACTGTCTCGACAGATTTATATCAATGCACATTTCCATGGGTTGATGGGGCTACATCAATAGGGTTTTGTCAATGCTTGCCTATCAATGAAGCTAATAAATGACTTGTTAATAGGCTACCTACAAGTACTTTAATAGGCTAGCACATGTTGATAGAATAAAGGTAACAAGATAGTGTAAGTCAGTATTAAATAATTTGTAATCTTAATAGTAGAGTAATTTTTTTCAATAATGGCTAATTGGAAATTTTCAAAACTTGAGTTTTAGTTTAGATTGGGTTTGTTGAGTTGAGGATTGAATTTGTTTTATTGGAAAATTCCATTTTTATCTTCATCTCCTTTGTCATCGCACTCTTTGGGGTAGGGTCACTTCATTTTTCTTTAATCCTTCAAAATACATCGAATCTAGATATTATGCAAGACAATTCAATTTCTAGAAAAATAAGAAAACTAATAATCTTCTATTAATTCTAAAGAAAACCAAAAATATAGTGGAATCACAAATCCCACAAAACAATATTGCATAGGATGAGGTTCTACAATAACACATATGATTAACCTTAATAAAAGGCACAATCAAACTAAATTTCTCTAGTACATAAAGGACTTTAGATCCAAACACACACAGAGAGCTACAAAGGTCAATATCACACATAGTTGACCACAAAGATGCACATAATCATATTTTCTATTCTAACTATCTCATGCATTCATGCTCACACATAACATGCATCATAAAATCAATATTTATGAATTACAAGACCAAGAAAACTAATGAAACCTTCCCCATAACCAACTTAGAGATTCTTAGCTCTTTTCAATCTTGATCTTTTCTTCCTCAACTATTTTCCATCTTGGAATTTCCACCTCAGAATTTTCCATGGTCATATGGGATGCCTATAGTCTTGACAAGATGTCTTACAGTCAACCCTAGCTTTTAAGCAAGATGTCTCCTATCATGACAAGACATCTCCCTCTCAAGCAAGACGTCTCCTAGAGGAGATAGACATCTCTTGTTAGTACAAGAAATCTCCTAGGCATTTGGGAGATCTCCTCTGTGTTCTTCACACTCAATCAAGATGTCTCCTAGGTTACCAAGGCTTTTTCCCAGCTTTCTGAAATCTTCAATCTTCCTCCTATAGGGCTGAAAAGGGTTTCAAAAAGGTGTCTATACACCATATGCTTAGCCATTTTGTTAAAATAATTTTCACCATTGCCAAATTCAATAGACAATATTTTAAACCAAAACATGTACTCCTATGTTATTTTATGAACTACCACATGATTTATATGAATTCCTTAAGAGATTTCTAGTAGGTATGTGTTCAACCAAATTCTAGATTAATTCCCTTAATCTTTAAGCTTTTTGAATCATTTAACGAAATTAGATTTGGAAAGATCTTGCAAGCTCTTCATTTTATTATCTTTTAAATTAATTTCTATTGATAAAATTAGTTGATTCAAGAATGATTTCTAAGATTCTAAATATTGATGTTTTTAATTATCATCCTACTTTATTGATTATTCAAAAACGAACTCTTACATTTAATGTAGCATATTATGAATATTGAAGGATTCCTTATTTTATTAAATTATCAAATCTATCATTGGTTTCTAAGAAAGTTGAATAGGATATTATCTTTCAAATTAGATCACCCAGGCATTTTGAAACCCTAGCTACAACTACTAGTTTTTGCAAAACTTGATATATGATTGAGGTGAATTTTGACTTACTTGAGTGAGAAATTCTTCTATCCACTAGTGAAATTGGTTATGTATAATGAATATCATAATGTAATCTTCCAAAATCATGCCACTATTATTGTAAAAAAGGTTGTTGATGGCAACCACTTAGGACTCACTTCCTCTTACCAACTTCATGGTCCTTGTCTTTAATTGTGAGTGATTAAAAGCTCCCATCATGTCAAAGCTACTTAGTCTATATAGTATTAATCTTATGTTACTTGAAATAAACAATTTTTTCCAAAACACTTAAGTATAATTCTGCAAAAATCTATTCCTAGTTTTCCCATAGAGAAAATTCCACAAGAAAAATAGAAATACAACCTAATTCAATGGTCCACTCTTTTCGGTACATAGTACTTGCAAACCACCACTGCTATTCCCAGTGAAATCAGGCCCATTCCAGCTCCTGTCAATGTAACAGCTATGAATAACCTAGTTGCAAATCCACTGCTATTTCCGTTAGCACCTCCTGCACCCTTTCCATCATCTGGATTCTTCTTAACGATATAGGTTCCATCAATGTTGACTGAAGTTAAGTGATTGAAGGCTGGAAGATCTCCCCAGAGCCCATTATTTGAAACATCAAATTCTACTAGACTCCCCATAGAACTCAGCGCCGCAGATATCTTTCCAAAAAGTTTGTTGTTGGAAAGATCTAAAAACACTAGATTTACCAATGACGAAAGTTCAGCTGGAATGTTTCCTTCTAGATGATTGTGACTGAGATTCAATGAAACCTGAAGGTGATAAAATTTGCCGATTTCTATTGGGATTGCTCCATTCAGATGGTTGCTTGCCAGATCCAGTTCTAGCAACTGGTTTCCATTGGGAACAGTGGCAGGAATAGGTCCGGTCAGGTTATTGTTTCCAAGGCGCAAGAACAGCAGGTTTGTCTGAAAAATTTTCTCCGGAATCCTGCCAGACAGCTGATTATGGCTCAAATCAAGCGTGAGCATTTCATCATTCACCAGTTTCTCTGGAATCTTTCCACTGAGATGATTGCTTGAGAGATTCAGTAACTGAAATTTATCCCCAATTTTTGGGGGAATACGACCCTCTATCTTATTTTTAGAAACATCAAGGAAGGAAAGACTAACACATTTCCTGAACTCGTTTGGAATAACGCCAACTAATTGGTTGACATTTGCTTGAAATGTTTGCAATTTAAGTAGAGCTCCAACCTGATTGCTGATACTCCCATTGAGCATATTCCAACTTAGCCTTATCCTCCGCAGATCCTTACATGCGTACAGGCTATTTGGAATGTTGCCTGTTATCTTGTTAGAACTCAAATCAATGCTCTGAAACTTCTTAGAAGCGAATAATTTAGAAGGAATTGCACCCTCAAATTGATTGTAGCTGAGGTCCAAGAGAGACAAGTTCTGAAGAGCACCCAAACTCTCTGGTAGAATACCATTAAGGTTGTTTGAATTGGCAGAAAGATACACCAGACTTGCAAGATGTACTATAGAAGGGGGGAGGTTGCCATGAAGCTTGTTTGCAGATAGAATGAGACGGGTAAGCTTTGTCAAGTTTTGAAAGATATCAGGGATAGTGCTATACAGGTTATTCTGGCTTAGGTCCAGAATCTTGAGGTTTTTGTGTAAACCTATATCGGGGTCAATTTCTCCTGAAAAGTTGTTGAAGGACAAGGAAACCTCCTCTAACATGTTCAGCTTTCTGAATGTAGGAATTCCAGTAGAGAAAGCATTGTGAGACAGATTAAGACTGATAAGGTTTGTAAGTCCATACGTGAGATATCCAAGGCTACCATTGAATTTGTTGCGGGCCAAATCCAGATACTGCAACCTGCCAAGAGAATTAAGAGACGACAGGTCTCCTTGAAAGGAATTGCAGCTAAGGTTGAGGTAAACAAGGCCCTGGCACTCGCTCAATTGCAGAGGCCCATTCAGGGAGTTACTGGACAGGTCAAGGCGCTGCAGGGATTGCAGCTTGCATATGGCCGTCCATGGAACTATCCCTTTCAAGTGTCTCCCCCTCAGCTGAACTTCTGTCACATGGAATGATGAAGAATTACTCGCACACAGAGAAGCATTCGTGTGATCCGAAAAGAACCACGAGCATACGCTTGATGCATTCTTGTGCGTGGGAAAATTTGCAGAACCGTACATAAATGACGAGTATATTTCAGAAAGCACTTTAAAATCTTCATCACTAGGTCCTGCTGCTACTGGCTGTGCAATAAACCCTAGAGTTGCAGCGGACGAGACAAGAAAGAGAGAAGCCACAAAGAGCATGTACCTTGCGTCCATGGAGGCAGAGGCAGAGGCAACGGAAACGGTAATGGCAATGGCTGTGTCTGTGACTGAAATGCTTCTCTGCTGTGTCTGTGACTGAAATCCTAGAGAAGCAAAAGCAAAAGCAGGAGCAGGAGCTACTTCTGCTGCAAACGCGCTCTCCCAATCGACACTCCTCCCTCTGATAGCAGAAGACAAAAGACGACGACGACGATAACAAGATCAAGAATTTGAGTATCACAGCTGCCTCTGCTTCTGCCTCTTGTGTCTTCCTCTTCGTGGCGTTTCCGTCTGCGTGTGTGGCGCGGCATCTTCGCGGCGACCGTCTGCAATTGCGATTGCAGAAAATTGGGGGCGCCCATTGACTTGACCCGGAATCAACCAAGTCAGTAGCCTGGCGTGTCTCTCTGTGTCTGCGTTGCCGTCGCGACTGCGCAAATAATCAGTGTTGTTGCACTTCAGTGTGGTCAAATGCAAGAATAGCAATTCCGTGAGTGCTGTGCCAATGCCGGTGTCAATGTGAATGCGAGTGCCTTGTGCGTTGCGTCAATTGATGAATGGCCTTGAGAGCGCCAGCGTTCGTGCTCGGGCTGCGATTTCTCCCGTGAAATAAGCGGAATTGTGGAAAGGACGCAAGCAACGAGAATGAGAAAGGGAAGGAGAAGGAGGAGCAGGAACAGGAGCAAGCCACTGTGCAGTGGTTGCATGTTTGAATTTTAGCCTCTGAAAAGTCGTGTTGAATTTGTTCTATCAGAAAATTCCATTTTTATCTTCCTCTGCTTTGTCATCGCACTCTCTGGAGCAAGGTCACTCCATTTTGCTTTAACCCTTCAAAATACACCAAATTCATATATTATGCAAGACAATTCAATATCTCGTAAATAAGAAAACTAGCAATCTTCTATTAATTCTAAAGAAAATAAAAAATATAGTGGAACCACAAATTCCACAAAACAATATTGCAAAGCATGAGGCTCTACAATCACACACATGATTAACCTTAATACAAGGCATAATCAAACTAAATCTCTCTTGCACATATAGGATTGAGATCCAAACACACACACAGAGCTACAAAGGCCAATATCACACATAATTGACCGCAGAGATGAACACACTCTCGTGCAATTTCTATTCTATCTCATGCATTCATACTCTTACAAATCACATGCAAAATATAAAATCAATATTTATGAATTACGAGACCAAGAAAACTAAGGAAACCTTTCCCATAACCAACTTAGAGATTCTTACTTGTTTCCAATCTTGATCTCATCTTCCTCGACTATTTTCCATCTTGGAATTGCCACCTTAGGACTTTCCACCATCATAAGGGATGTCTATAGGCTTGACAAGATGTCTTACAGTCAACCCTAGCTTTCAAGCAAGATGTCTCCTATCATGACAAGACATCTTCCCTAGAGACAAGACATCTCCTAGAGATTATAAACGTCTCTTGTTAGAATAAGACATGCCCTAGGCATTTGGGACATCTCCTGTGCCTTCTCCACACTTGAGCAAGATGTTTCCTAGGTTACCAAGACATTTTCCTAGCTTTCCAAAATTGTCAATCTTCCTCCTATAGAGCAGAAAAGGGTTCAAAAGAGGTGTCCCTACACCATACTTATGAGAAGTTCCACCCAACCATATGAATCACAAGCATGCACCAGTGATCTGGTTGAGTTCCTTGGACTTAACACCTAAATGTGCCTATAGACAAAGATAGTAACGTGGGGAAATATGATCGTTGTCTTCTTAGCTCTCACTTGTATAGGCTCATTTGTATGGTTAAGTGGAAGGCAATGCATATAATATTTATTTATATTTTATAGTTTTATTTATTTAATCTAACTATTGAAGTAAAGATAATTGATTGGTAAATTAACTACTTTAACTATCTAATGGTTCATAAGCTAACTAACCTAATATAAGCATCCAAGTCTACTTTTTGTACACATTCTGAACTCACATCAATGCTACTAGGTAATCAAGTGTCTATTGCTAGGTGATGAGTGGCGAGGTACCCCTACACTCAACCATACGAATACGAGCGTGCACGCGCGATCCGGTCGAACTCTGTAGACTAAATGCCTTAACGCCACAAGAAATACTTGGGGTTAATCGTTCGTTGTCTTCCCAGGCTTGCTTGTAAGTGTCACGGTGTATGGTTAAGCAAGTCTGAGGTATGTGATTTTTTTGGTATTTTCAGTTTTATCGCCTAAGCTATGGGAGGAAGGGTTGAGAAACTAACTAATTCTAACTAATGTCCTAAGTCTAAATTAACTAGCGTCAGCATCCGTTCCCACTTACC
>MNCI01036336.1:30935-89053 GCA_015680685.1 Gnetum montanum | reverse complement strand
CCGCCTCTTATTTATAGATATGGCGGCGGACCGCGATATCGCGTATGCGATATCGTAGGGAAAGACGTGATATCACAGCGGCCGCGATATCGTGGCACTATGCATGTCGCGTCTCATCACTAGGCATACCAAATAGCCACTACTAGGATTACTAAGCATTAAATGGTATATTTAAAGTGTTCATACTTACGTGTTCATTATTAAGTGCATTAATTAACTATGGACAAGAATGTAAATTGCATTAATAATAATGTGCATGAAATAAACATTAATCTATTTTAAGTGTTATAAGGAGTATCAAGAATATCATCTTTATTGTTGTTACATCAATGTGTTCAAGTACAATGATGCTCAAATATAATCTCCTTGTAATTTCTTGGTTAGTTACTTTAGCTTGATCATTTGCTTGGGGATGATATGGTACAGTCAATTTATGGTTTACCCCAAGTTGCTACATTAGCTTCTTAAATATAGCATCGGCAAAATGAGTTTCATTGTCTAAGATAAGCATCCTTGATACTCTGAATCAATTTACCACGTGTTGTTGGAAAAATTTTGTAGTTTTTTTAGTTGTACAATCTTTAACTGCAACTGTCTGTACCCACTTTGTACAATAATCCATAGTTACTATGATATAAGCTTTTTCATTCAACATTAGCATAATGGATCCCATGAAGTCAAATCCACAAATATCAAATGGTTCTAACGACTGGATCCATTGTTGTGGCCCTTTATTTTTGGTCATTATTTCTCCATCTTGCTAACACCTTTCACAAGATTAAGTGAAATTATGGGCATCCCAGAATACGGTAGGCCAAAAGTAGCCTTTCATCATTAGTTTAAGTGTTGTCCTACACCCAGCGTAATGATCACCACATGGCCCTTTGTGTGCATCTTGTAGGATCCTTTGTTGATTGCATTTCAATACACACCATCAAACTAGTTCATCAACACAAATCTTGTAAAGATTCCCATTAATCTCTATATATCTCTTGACTTTATGAAGGAATTATTCTCTTTGATTCCTACTCCACTTAATAGGAAGCTCTTGTGTGGTTAAGTAGGTTATGTAATCAGTAGTCCATGGCTTCTCTATTGAGTTAACAATCCTTATTGCCTTTGTGAATAGATTTTCATCAAGAAATTGATCTAACAACGGTTCTGCTTGGTTCTACAATTCTCATATCAGCCTCGACAAGTGATCTATTACTACATTTTTTGTACCTTTGTTATCAATCATGGTAATGTCAAACTCTTGTAATATGATGAGCCATCTAATCACCCTAGAACTGATTGTTGGTTTATTCATTAAAAATCTTATTACACTATGATCTGTATGGACATAAATTAAATACTCGAGCATATAGTGTCTGAACTTTCCTAGAGCATACACCATTGCCATCAGTTCCTTTTCAATGATGGTGTAATTTAGCTATGCCTTAGTGATGCTTTTGCTAGAACAATGGATGTAATATGTCCTTTTTTGGTCATCTAGCTACATTAGTATGGCACCCAGTGCATAATTTGAAGCATCTATCATGATGTGGAAAGGCATAGATCAATGTAGAGCTCGAAGGATTAGTGTTTCAATCAACCTCTATTTTAAAGCCTCAAATACATTTTCACATGATTTTTTCCACTAAAATGGTGCATCTTTCTTGGTTAGCTCTACCAATAATTTTGCTATTTTAAAGAAATTTTCTATAAACCTTCTGTAATATCCCATGTGGCCTAGAAATGATCTAACATATTTGACAGTTTGTGGCCTCTAAGTGATGTTCTATATAGCTATGATCTTCTCTAGATCTATCTCAATTCCTTTTTGTAAGACTTTGTGTCCTAAAATGATCCCACCTTGGACCATTAAATGGATTTTCTACCAATTGAGCTTTAGATTTGTCTCTACACATATTTTTAGTACTTTCTCTTGAGGATCATTGAACTTAGAAAGTGGGGATGAATAAGTTTTTTAAAAAATTAATTCGCCAATGCACACACCAAATTTAATGTGGTTCCCCAACTTGGGTAGTCCACACTTGGAGGGTAGTTCGCTAGCACACCTCCAAACTTTGTTGCTTTGAAATGTGGTTTGAAGGGTACCACATCTTGTATAGGCTCTAAACTCTGCATTGGAATGATTCAATGCCACAAATCCACTCAACCTCTCAAGGCCTCAACAAGCTTAGACAAGTGATTTTTAGGATCCCACAACCTTCACAACTTGAGCTTCACTCTCGAGTGTTGTGGCGCTACACCAACACTCAATCTCATAGGATCCCAATAAGCTCAAGCAAGATGCCTTCTTGCAAGAAGCACAGCAACCCCACAGGGTAACAAAAGAGAACAAAGAATTATAAGTAGATGATACAACTAATTTTGTTGATCCTTGTACATTGAGGTACAACTCACTTTCACCACTTACAACAGACAAAAGATAGTACAATGAGGAATAATAAAAAGAGAATGATGATTACAATGATTGCTTGATAATGACACATGAAAGTACACAATGCTTGCACATGTCCCAATGGGATGAAGTCTTCTTATAGCCAATATGTTTTCAAAAATACCTTGGAATTTGTGCAATGACTATTTGAATAGTTATTGGAGATGTCTTCTTTGAGGCTAAGATGTCTTTCTACATCAGACCTTCATTTAGGAGAGATGTCTTCTCTATTGGAAAGACATCTTAGCAAAGATGTCTTCATGAAGACCTCATTCTTACTATAAAGATATCTAATATTTTTCAAAGATGTCTTCGTTTGAGCAACCTTCAATTCGGCCAAAACATTTATTGTTTTCTGGAGACGTCTTTATGATTTTCCTTCACTTCAACTAAGATGTCTATTATTTCATGGAGACATCTTTCTTTAGTTTCCTTGCACTTGAAATCTTCATTGCTTATCCTTACTCTCTAAGTTCTACATGCTTCGCAAGTTCTTGATGATGTCAACTTTGCTTATGAGTCCTTGAGTCCTTTGCTCTTACTCATTTTACCCAAATCCAAGTTCTTGCCAGAGCTCTATGAAGTCCTTGTCCATAATCTTGTCCAGTAGGCACAACACCACACTAACAACCTTATTCTCCATCTTTCTTAACATTTTGACATACAAAAAGGTCAATAGCTCTTAATGATCTAATTCTTATTTGAAGTCTAACCCATAGGTTGAAACATCATCTATAAATACCTCCATACCATTACCTATTTGTTTTTGGAAGATTCTTAGCACTAGTCTTTGAAAGGTAGTAGGTGCATTACAAAGATCAAAAGCTATTTGCTTGTAGGTGAACATTTCTCATGGACTAGTGAACATCATCTTTTCTTGGTCTTTTGGTGCAATGCAGATCTAGTTGTATCTATTATATCCATCAAGAAAACTATAGTACAGGTGTCCTATAATAATATCCAAGACTTGGTAAACAAATGATAAATAAAAATGATCTTTGAACATTACAAAGTTCAATAACCAGAAATCGATGCACACTCTCCACTTTCCACCCTTCTTTGAAATAATAACCAAAGGACTAACCTATTTTTTGTCTGCAATGGAGTAGATGGATCTAAATTTTAATAATTTCTCCAATTCTTGCTTTGTTACCTTCTTAAGCTTAGGATTTAGTCTTCTCTGTGGTTGGCATCATGGCTTAAAAGCTAGATTTGTGTATATCTAGTGTTGACAAATGCATTGATCAATGCTAGTTATTTCATTGTAATACCATGCAGATGCTGATGGTCATTTATTAACCACTTCCATTAATTTTGTTTTTTGATCTTTTCTAGGTTGGCATTGATGATTATTGGCTTCTTGTTGTTTATAAAAACATATTCTAGTGCTGATGGCAGGGCCTTTAATTCTAATGATTCTAGTTCAAATGTATCTAGGATCTCAAGTTGTCCCCATTCAATTTCTTCCTCTTGGCATGAATGTGGATATGGATGCCTTCTTCTCAACTATTATACCTTATCTATTTCTTCTATGTAGGTGCTTATAATCTGAGTTGTTGATTCTATGTATATTTTGGATTCTATTTTTTCATTAGTAACCAACAACTAGGTGCCTTCTTATTTAGTGGCTTTCACATATAGGCATCTTTGCACACACATTTCTTCAACACGTATTTTACATGTTATGTTGCTCTCTTATTTAATTGCTCATATTTTCTACACATAATTGCACCTATTATCACTGTATGCAATACATGGAACTTTTAGTCATTGAATGATTCCAGCTTCATCCTCCTTGAAAATTTCCAAGGACAAATATCTAATTCCAAGCTTAGTGTCCATAGTTCTAAGCCAAGCTCTTCCCATGATAATAGGGAAATCTCCCTTGTTTTTCCCCACATGAATGACCAAAAAATCACTAGGATAAGACCAACCACTAATAGTAGTGATGATGTTGTCTACAAGTCTAGCTAAATATTACTTTTCTTTAATGGTGAAAGATTCCAAGCCTTGTACATGTCTTGTGATATCAAGTTCATCCCTGACCTAGAATCAAGGAAAGCTTTGCATGGTTTATTACCTACAATTTGAAGGTACACCAAGGGACTTCTTGGGTCTGTTCTTTTTTAGGGAAGTGCTCTTGCCTTTATCCAGTGTGTGATGGTCTAAGTGAGCATGAAAATTGTTAGATTTGCATCAGTAGAGGATGGAAGCTTAGTATTTCTTAGTGGAGTGTGTGTGGACAAGGTTGAGGTAGATGGGGCCCCTATCCTTCAAACCTTTTTTGGACTTGTTCGAAAGAATGGTCATTTCTAGATTGTGACTCATTCATGATTATTTCCTCCTACATGTTAACTACCCTTGTTGCATTCTTTTACTATGGTTGTGATGGAAACTTCCCTTGCATTGCAAGTGGTGGCATAAGTGGTAAAGGAATAGAAGGTTGACTTAATGGACCAACATCTAGTTGATGTATGTATGGATTAGAATCCATCCTTAGAGTCGTAGGTCTATAATACTCAGGTGGATAATATTGAGAATTTTGAATTGCTGCATTCCTTAGAGATATTGGAGGGTACACATAATATCCATAAGGATCTATTTATTGATATGGATATTGCTACCTTGGTGGTGGCATTGCCCATGCTTGTGGTTGTTTCCACTATTGTTGGTAGTGCTTCTATGGTTGTGGATAAACTCCAATTGGGTAACAAGCTAGTTGGAATGACTATTTGTAGTTACCTTGAGGGTAAGGTAACTATTTTGGCATATGCTTTTTGACGAATCTTGGATTGAGCACATATGCCATTGATTCTGACAAGTAGGCTATCATAGGATAGCATGCCTTAAGATGGTTGTACTAGCATACTTTGTACCCTTCCTCATCTTCTAAGCTTAAATTAGTACCTTCTTCCAATAAAGCAACTTTTCCTTTTTGTTTCTAACTTTAACATTCATAGTCTCTTTTCTTTTTCTTTGTCTTGTCCTTATTGAAGGCCTGTTTAGTTCTTTCTTTTATGATTTTCAAAGCTATAGCAAACTTTTCATCCACTAAGTCCCGTATCATTTCTATCTTAGTCACTATATCATTGATAGATTTTTGAATCAATAGAGTTTTCCTCTGCATCATTTCTTTCAAGATTTCTTCCTCTTGCTTGTCACATATTCATACATCTCTTTTTTTGATAGATGGGTCTTGATTATATTCTTCAGCTAATTCTCTCTTTTTCAAGTCACCTTCCTCCTTTGCCACTTGGTTTATTAACCTCTAGATTTGATGGGCAATCATTTTTGATAGTCTATCTTTGGAATAGACCCCAAGGGTTTCTTTGGTTTTATTGCTCAACCCATCAACAATGTGCCTAAGTTGCTTCCTTTGGGGAAATCCATGGCCTAGGGATCTATGCAAAAGAGAGTAGTATTTACCCATTTCTGCATTAAGGGATTCATGTATCCCTTACTTTCATCCCTATATTTTTTTTCTAAGATTGGACATCCTTGAGTAATTTTGATATTTGTTATTGAAGAGTTCAAGCATGGGATTCCACCTTTTGATTAATTCAAATTCCATGATCTATACTAGCTCTCTACCACTTTGATGAGTATCCTAGGAAACAACTTGAGCTTTTGCTAATCACTTTTGATATTTTGCAAGCCATCATGAAATGCTTGAAGGTGATGTTTCAAATCTACATTGTACCTACCTTAGAATTTAGAAATATTATTCATATTGAGTCACTTGATGTGACTGTCCCTCACATGCCTAGTTGAAATATATACTACTTCCCTAATGTTGATCATGCTATGAGTGGCCAGAAGGGGCTCTTCATGGTTATTAGATTCATATGATCTATTGTAGTGATGTTTCCTTTGGTACTCATATCGCTCCCTCTCTTCACATCTATTCTTGTCTCTTCATGCTTCATACTCATCATTTTCTTCATCAAGATGCCTTAATGTNAGTCCACTATCTTTCTGACTTCATCCAACTTCTTCTGACTTGCCTATACCAGCTTCGTCACCCCATGACTTGCCTGTACCAGCTCTGCCATTCCATGTCGGCATGACCTCTAACCCCTAGTATAAATGCCTTAGGTCAAACCCCCAATGGTTACCTTAAAAGGCACATTTGTTATTACAACATGCCCTTTCAGGTCTCAATTACAACTACCCTTTTGAGTCTTGTTAAGATGACAATAATACTTATTATGAAGAGACACCATCTTCATTAGGCAGCAGCATCATTTGGGAATGGGTATGTGACAATCTTACCCCCCCAGGTTTCATTCATCCTCGAACAAGTCCATGTTATCTATGTTTTTCCAACTCCAATGCTTTCTTTCATGATCTTGTGCTCCAATAATTTGATTTCTCCTTTGAACTTGAAGTTATTTCTTGCTTATTCTGCAAACAAAATATAGGTGAGAAAAATTATATGTAAAGTTAAATATTACTTGCTTGATACTTACTTCATTTTTGAAGAAAATGACAAAAGATGAATTAAAGATTTATTAACCACCAATCACCCATCCTAACCAGGATCACACAAAGTGCAACTTGGATCTGGTTACCCAAGTGAAGGCAGGGCAAATTCTTTATTGCCTATTTTTGTTATCATAGATATTTTACTTATCTAATTGAAGTATAAATTAAACAATGAATAAAATAATAATATCAATTAAATAAAAGTAAGAGTGAGATACTTCTTGATCTTGATCAACCTTATGAATTGATGGAAGTAATTGTAATTCTACCATAAGTGGTATGTGATCAGATGATCTTCTTTGGGATGGCAAGGCTTGATCTTGATTCTTCTCAAATTCTTCTTTAGAAATTAATTCTAGTAACTTGGTAACTTGAAAGAATTGGGCATTGCACCAAATATAATCCAAAGTCTCAATGAAGAATGTTGTTGACCCATCTTAATTAATCATTACAGAGTAATTGGTAAACTATGGTTCTTGATGAGTGCTATCCATCAAAGTCATTTGTTCCTGAATTCTAGAATCTGATTTATCTATTGAAGATTCAAAATAAGCAAAATATGCACTGGCTAATGGAATTTCATGCTGAATTAATGGAAACATCTTCTTCAAGTCAAGTTCATCTTTTGAAGTGTTCTTTATAGATCCATATTTTAAGAATTGATAAACACTACTTCCAACCTTTTCATTGAAGTCTCCACAAAGAATAAATGGAACTGAATCAGTATAACTTGGTAATAACTTATTCTTAAAACTTTCTTCTATTTGCTTAATCAAATATGCTTCTTGACATAGTTTGACATCGAAACATGTTGGTTTGGCCATTAAATGTGTGTTAACCACACATACATATCTTCCTGATAATTGGATTTTTAAAATTACTACCAAGGCTATGTGATTTTTCTAAAATCTTGACTGTTCTTTCTTGTCCATTGCTTGAAGTTCTAGAATTTCAAAAATCATATTTTCTAAACTCCATTCAAATCTTTGTACCAATTCAAACTTGGTTTCTTTATAAAAGATCGCACAACCATCCATGTTGTGATTTCTATAGTATGCTAAAAATTTCATACTTTCATCACTACCTAGAAATAATGTCATGGGGGATACTTCCGATAAATAGAAGATTTTCAAGTAGAACAATTTGAAATATTGTTAATTTTCTTTTATGAATTGTGAGCTGATCTACTAAGGCATAATTGGTAAAGGATCCTTGAATGAAAATCCAAGCATTGTTTCACAACATACAAACAACAAAACCGTCATATCAAAATATCAAATTATGGATTCCTTGAGGCACTCAAGACAAAGACTCCTCATAAGATCAATGGGTTTAAGAACAAGCACATGATAGAAATAACACATTATAAAAAGAAGTACCGATCCCATACATTGCCTCATATTTGATGTGTTATGGAATTGCTATCTTGAACTATCATAAGGATTAACCACAAAGAAAGAATGTGTTTCTTCTACAATTCATCATAACCAACTCAGTTACACACAACTATTTTTAGAATGTGGATATTATAATTTTTCCTCGCATTTAAATACATATTACTTTCGTAAAATTTTATCCATACATTATTTGTAGGTAACTAGTTTCGTTGTTAATACATATTACTTTGGTAAAATTTTATCCATACAATTATTTGTAGGTAACTAGTTTCGTTGTTTGATTCTTTATTCCTTTGCCAATTACATAAGTGTTTAAACAATCCAAAGCATTAAAAATGATCGTAAACCTCAAATCCAGAAAATAAGAGATGGTTATGTTAAAACTTACTATAAGCATTTCGTAAACGTTTCGAATTAAATGTTTTATAAAATAGATAATACGTAGTAAAGTTAAAACACCATAGGAAGGAGAGAAATCGAAGATTTAAAAAGTAAAAAAGTAAGAGAGTTGATGGATGATGGGATGGTACGGTGTCGGGAGGATATGCCATGACATGAGCATGGTGCTAACGTAAACATGTGATGTGAATTTTTCTTACTAAAAACTGCTACCATTAAGAAAATGCTTGATTATTAGAAAATTTAATATAAAGTTTAAGCTCGACATATTCTGCAAATCAAGATCGTAACATTGTTGGATTTCGTAATTGTAAAAATATGAAAAGCATGGGCAATCACTTGGTAAAGAGAGACTTTGTTCTTTTAAATGTTTGAATTAATTCATAAACAAGGTAAGAAATTATTAAAAGTTAAAACTAAGAAGTTGTTACGTCAACTTTATGACTAAGAAGTAGGAGTGGACTTCCACTATCTACACAGCCTAGTTTAACTTGACGCATGAAGTTGAAATGAGAATATTAGAAATTACAATAATATAAGCAGTTGTATGGCACATTGTGTTGGAATCTTCAAATTTATGTCATTGAGGTCATGATTCCATGCTTACTAGATTCTACATGCAGAGTTCAGTTACTCAATGAAAGTTCATGGTGATACATTATCTGATTTTAGTAATATTTAATAACATCATATAATTTTAGTAATATGTAACTATATTATTTAATTCTTAGTCGCCTTTCTACCCCTCTTAAGAACATTAACTCCAGTACTGTAGTTAATAACATGCCATAGTGGTTTTAAGACTATTTGTAAGGGTTATGCACTAAATCTTAAAGCCGAAAAGGTTGTATTTATGATATTATTGAATTATTGGGTGCTCGAATGATAAATATGATCTCACCATTGAGTTTAGAAGGGTGAAAAAATGTTGGAAATGACTATTCATATGTTAAAAATGGACATCATATGCTTGAGTGATGCTAAAATTAAATTTTTGAGGATCTCAAGGCACTATATTGGGCAAGGAGTAAAAACTAATTTTTGGGGTACCTTGGGATGGATTTGACTGTACCATTGGATCTAGAAGGTTGAAATCTATAGGAAACCACCCTTTGTTGACCAACAAAGGCTTCTAAAATCAAAAGTTATGGCTTCTGGAGTCTAAGACCTTTGGCACAAAAAAACAACCCAAGAGGTCACACCCATTCCAATTCTCCTCTAAGGCAAGTGTGCTTAATTACGAAATTTTTATTCTTGTTTCGCAAGTTCCTAATTTAAATTAACAGTTTAATGATGAAAATTTGATTTTTTTGTCAATTGACGAGAATTTTAAAATTTTCCATTAGTTGACAAATAACTGAAAATTTCCTGTCATATAATGGAGAATTTGTTGTTTTGTTCCAACACCATGGTGATGCATTGGAAGTGGCCTTGGTGGCTACTGGGTAATGTTGGTCGTTAGGCTGGGCATGGGGGTGGTTGTAGGTGACATTTAGTTCGCTACTATGGCCTACAATTTGTGGCAGTGTTTGAAGAAGTGATTTTCAGTGGTGCAAGAGGTGGTTTTTAGTGGTGCTTAAGGCTATTTTCAACAATGCTGAAGGTAGTTTTCGGCGGTGGTGTTGTAGGTGATTTTTGTTGGTGTCAAAGTTGGTTTTCAACGGTGTTGTAGGAAATTTAAATGGTGCTTGAGGTGGTTTTCAGTGATGCTCGAGGCAATTTTTGGCAGCACTGATCGACAGTAGTGATGCAGTTAATGGCAGCTACAAAAAATGCGGCGAGGGTTTCTATGGACTGTAGATGTGGGTTTCTATAGCAGGTGACAGAGCACGATCTAGGATGCAGCAACGTCAGTGCTCTAGGATGGAGTGATGGTAAGCAGTGGGTGGTGGTTGCAGAGAGGAGTTGTAGGGCACGTGATGACAACAATGGTGGATAGTAGGCAATGGTTGGGCGATAGTGGCCCGCATGCTACAGTAGGGAGGATCGATGCAGAGTGAAGTGGATGATGTGGCAGTAGTAGGTAGCAGGATGGATCAGCGGCACATGGCAGCAGTATGGTGGGGTTATGCAATAGTAAGAACAGGGGCTACGTGGCTCCCTGCAGAGTTAGCATGGCCTATAGGGCTTGCGTGGCCCTTGTAGGACTGGTATGGCCTATAGATTTATATATATATATATATATATATATATATATTAAAATGGATTTATAACATTAGGGTTTGGGGGGGAGGTTGGGGTTCAAACCCACAACCTCTTGCTTCACCTTGCCTCAGCAATTGACATGGTAGTTTGGCTGATGACAGGTGATGAGACGCGAATTGCACAGGCCGCGATATCACATATGTGATATCACGTCCACCGCGATATCGCATCCCCTATGATATCGCGTCCTTCCTTGCGATATCGCGTACACGATATCGCGGTCCGCCGCCAAATCTATAAATAAGAGGCGGCACTCCCCTCATTCAACATCATAGGCGTAAAGTAGCGAAGCTCTGGCGGATTGATCACCCCAGAGATAGAATATTTTCCATGTGCCCGCAGTAGGAGTCCCCCAAGTGAACGGTTCTTTATTCGCACAGCTTTGTACCTGAACGCAAGTTGTGTACGGCAATAAAGATGAGCTTTGTGGATAAACCTTGCAGTGCATGGATAGGTTTAATTAATGTTATTTACGGCTTTCCTAGTAACGCAGCATGAGTATGACTTGGTTACGAGCGTTGACGAACGTGTACGGCTATCCAAGGAATCAGCTACTCATCGCGATTAGATTCTCTCACCCTTTCCTCCTAGAATGTGGACAAGTACGACTTGATTACGAGCATCTACGGATGTGTATGGCTAGTCAAGGAATCGGCTGCTTGTCACACTTAGGTTAGTTAAGTGCCTCAGTACGAACTCTTTGAGCACGTGCGTTACGTGTGGTAATCCCAGTAACGATTAGCGTTTGGTAGCCACAGTTGCACAGTTCAGGGTGTGTACGGTAAGTGGGAACGGATGCTGACGCTAGGACTTAGTGCTGTAGTTAGAATTAGTTAGTTTCTCAACCCTTCATCCTCATAGCTTAGGAGATAAACCGAAAAATACCAAAAAAAGCATATACCTCAGACTTGCTTAACCATACACCGTGACACATACAAGCAAGCCTGGGAAGACAACGAACGATTAACCCCAAGTGTTTCTTATGGCGTTAAGGCATTTAGTCTGCGGAGTTCGACCGGATCGCGCGTACATGCTCGTATTCGTATGGTTGACTGTAGGGGTACCTCGCCACTCATCAAAAGCTAACATGATAAAGTTGTTTAAGGGGAAGGGGGTTGCATTAGGGGAAAGAGGGGGGTTGTCAAACCCCAAAACTAAGGGGTAGGGCAAGGTGTTGGACTCCAAAAAAAATGAATAATAATAGTAATAATAATAAAATTCTGAGTATATTACATCTTTAAAGAAAGAGTCTTTTTCGTGCCTTAGCACATATTGGCAAGGTAACATCGTGTTACATCAATAAACTGCGATGGAGAGATTTGCAAGGTAACATCGTGTTACCCTCGGATAGATCAGTCCCTAACATGCTTTTCCGTGCCTTAGTGCATATTGGCATGCAAGAGCTATTTGCGGAATACGTTCTGGATAACTTTGACACAAGGGATTATCATCCCACAAATGCCCAACGTATTTGGGACGAAAGGCAGGAGAGCCAACATTCATTGTTGAAGGGCAAGGTCCCCCATGTCCTTAGTGAAATAGGAGATGAAGAACCCCTCACAATGGGTTTCTTACAAGATGATGTTCCTCGTCCTCACAATGGTGAAGAGGTTAGGCATCAGGGCCTTTGATCAACTGTACATGCTATAGGCTCTGATCCCCGTGAGCACCAACTGTTCACGGTAGGAACAACCACTCACACTAAGGACGGACACTTAGATCGTCACAACGATCGGGGCCAAACCAGTCGAAGAGAAGGTAAGAAACATTGCCATGGTGATGGATCCCCTTCCTCTTCTCCTTCATCTCACCATTCACACTCTCCTTCCACATCTGGGCACAACCATCGTGAGCATAACGGAGAGGGTAAAAGTAAAAAGGAAGATGAAATACCTCGACAAGAAGGTTGAGAGGAGTTAGGACAAGGGCAAGGACGTAGGGAGAGTAGGGAACCACCACGAAGACATCATAGACGTCATGAAAGAGATGATCATGACGAACCCCTACTCGCAACCCGAAGCATGCTAGACATCACAGAGGCAGTTAGGATCCCCACAAGGCACTTAAAGGACAGCAGGATCAAGCGTTTGGACATAAATAATATCCCACATTTTGAAGGGGGCTACAACGCTGATCCTCAACATCATTTACAGGCATTTCACGATGCCTGTGCCTTGCAAAATATAGATAATGAGTGGCAGAAGCTCAAGTTGTTCCCAAGGACACCCACTAAAGAAGCAGAGAGCTGGTACCGGTCCTTAGAACTGGAAACCATCAGGAGGTGGAGTACAATGCTTGAATTGTTCAACAACAAATATCAAATGTACTCTAGAGTGTCCAATTTGCATAAGCAGATCCAAGGCTGGAAACAAGGTGCTTATGAACCCTTGGATGCTGCCATGGACCGCTACTATACACTGCTACATCGTGGATGGGCTAAGAAATGAAACGAGAAGAACTCTTGGGACCTACGCCCAAGGGAGACTTTCCCAACTGAGAGCCCATGAAGTTGAAAGTTTGTTGGAACAAGTAGCGCAAGAAGAGGGTGAGCTACGTAAGAGGGAAAGTGCGGAAGAACACAACTGCGATCCCTCCCTTCACAAGAAGGGAGTGAAATTCTAAGATGAGGAGGATGAGTCACCACTCGAAGAGTTGGTGAATCGAAAAACCGTGCCGATCCAGAAGTTAACAACCGAGGTATCGGCTAAGGTAGACCAAATGTGGGTTTCCTTAGACTCAAGAATAGAAACAGTCCTAAAAATCATAGAAGAGTCTAAGGTAGAACAAGGTAGTGACAAAGGCAAAACCAAGCGGAGAAACTTAAGCCCTGCACATAACAAGGGTAAGGGGAAAATTCCTATCTCCGATGAGGCTGTAAATTCTGATTCAGACAATGATAGTGGATGTGAGGTCTGCTACTATGACCATCCTAAGGGATGTTGCCTAATTATCTCACATCTGCAGGAGTCTGGGGTGTATGCGTTAAATCCAAGACTTAATCAACGGCAAACACCTCGAAGGTTACCTTACCCACAAGGTAACCCAAGGCAGTTTCACCAACCCTTGACATATTATCCAAGTGGAACGCCTCCACAGCCCATTGGATAACACCAGCAGTGGCAATACCCACAGTCATGGGGGATGCCACCGCCAACACATCAATACCCTTACCGGCAGCCTGATCCATACGGTTATTATGTGCAGCAGCCAGTTTCTCCAGGTGACTCTATGGGTCAAACTACCCCCCAACGTCACTACCAAGCTCGGGAGTACTTCAGGAGGACTCCTTCTCCTCCGGGAGATATCTCACATTCAGTCCATCCTCTGATTCCACCCGCACCTCTTCCACCTGTAGTTTCCATACAACCTGTTCCAACAATGCAGGGGGAATTTCCTACCCAACCGCAGCAACGTAACGCCGCGAGAGCTGTAAATATTCAACATGTAAATATCCAACCGGGTGCTAGTTCTAACGACAACTGTACAAAGAAGAGACCTTTTTTTAGAACTAGGAGCCCAGACAAATTCTCGCAAGAACAAGTGGACTGGTACATGTATAGGCCTCTAACCACTAACGCTTCGGAGAACCCTTCAGTCCAAAATAGCGTAACACATATGGTTATGTTAACACATACCGTAACTGATTGGATCAAGGTAGGCCACCTTCCCAGGAAACTAACTGACCCTGGGAGTCCCTTTATTTATTTGCAGATCGCTAGAAATGCACCACATCGAGCTCTTCTTGACTCAGGTTCCGGAGTCAACTTAATTTCGCAAAAGATGTATCACGTCTGGAACCTGCCACAACTTAAGAAGAGAAATATCCAACTAGAGCTAGTAGACCAGTCCATCACCATTCCCTTAGGATTGGTGGAGGATGTTATTACCACTGTGTGTGGTTGGTCCTACCCAGCTGACTTTCTGGTGATCGAAGTTAACAACAACGAAGGGGACTTCCCAATTATAATGGGAAGGGCATGGCTAAGCATAGTAGACGCATGCCTTAGGATCCACGATCTTTCCTTTGAAATTTCTAAGATAAACATATGTGGAAAGATCGAGAAGAGGATAGTTCCATGCATCACATACAGTGATTCATCGGGTGATGACATGGAGGAAATGTCTCCATGTAACACGTGTGCCCAAGAAACTCTACAACAAAGATTCCTGTATGTAGCAACCACACAAGAAGTAGTAGACACCCCGTGGTTGACAGCTACACGTAGGAGCATAAAAATATGCATGGAACGGACTGAGGAAACTCATGCCAACAATTGTGGCGTAGATGCATTGGAACGTGAGCGCCGCCAACTTCCACCCCTTAACTTAAGATCATTAATTGGGAGAAGTTGGACACTTCTTAGAAAATCAAATAGGTGCTCACTATTTCAAATCTCTCCCTTACAACTTAGTCATGGGGGAGATGGCCACCTATGATAACCATATGGGGCCCTCAGTTCTTTTTCAATTTTTTTTTTATACATTTTTGTTTTACAAATTTCTTTAACTTTTCTAATTTTTGTTTTACAACTTTCTTTAACTTTTGATGTTTTTGTTTTACAACATCGTTGGTCTTTTCTATTTTGTGTGTGTGTGTGTGTGTATCCACCCTGTAAGTTCGTCACCCAATAAGTGTTCAGACCAATGGGATGAACTGTTTTTCATATTGATTGCTAATGTTTGGTTGTTACCTTTAAGTTACAATGTTGATACTAAGGTATGTTTCTTTTGATATGGCAAGCAATGAGATCACTTGTTCCATCCATCCACCAAAGTCTATGGTTTCTCTTGGCTTGGAAATGTACAGTTCCCTTCCAATAATAACTTTAATGAACTGGTGACTGGGTAATTCTCAAACTAAGGAAGGACTCAAGGATTGCAAAGGGTGTGACTTCAAAGGAACTTGATGCTTTTGTGTTGGTCATTCACTTGGGTGCTTGGCTGTTTCCTTCTTGAGTTTTCTTATCGTTTCGATGTTACCCAATTTTCGGAAGCTGAGATAATAAAAATAAGAAGTCTTTGCATGGTGTGGTCCCCACGCATAAAAACACAAAAAAAAACCAAAAACCAATGTGAGGATTCAAAGCACACCCCTTAGATAAAATAAAATTTGGATTGCAAGCACTGGTTATGGAACCAAAGTGTTCCCTCTGACTAAGGTCCTTCTCGCTTCCTGTTCTCTCCCTTGTTTCATTGGAATGGTGGTGGCTCTTTGAAGATGCATCCTTGTTATCCAAGTGGATGGTTAACCAAATGCATTGATGCGAAGTCACTGGAAGTGGTTGGTTTGAGCCGGAGTTGGAATGAGATTTGCCCAGTCACATTAATCATAAAACACACAAGGGGCTATACATCACCTTGTTCTTGGGATTCCATTCCATTTCTCTTCTCTCCATCCTTCTCTCCATTGTTCACCTTATTGCCAATTGTATCATTAGTGTATATATTTTGGTTGATGCATTGTTTTCTTTTTTTTTTGGTAAATTCTTCCAGTTAAGAATTTAACTCTTGTTCCAAAGGACATTCCCACAGCCTACGGACTCTTTGAATGTGGGTTTGTCAGGGCATTAAGGGCCTAAGCCTGCTTTGGGGAGGACCCATTGACATTCCTATTTGGAACATTAGTTAACTTATTTTCCTTAACATTTTGCAATTAATTTTATTTTTGTTCATTTCCATCTTGACATCCACTTCACTGATGCCATAGTTTTTTTTTACCTCTCTTTCTTACTCCTTTTGTTTCTCCATTCTAACGCTACCGGAGGTTCGCGATTAGTCATGGGGGTACGAGGCCTAATTTTTCGATTTTTCTCCTCAGCCTCGAATTTTTCGTGTATCTTCCTAACCCCTACACCTTCGGTAGTCATCATCTACATTTTCCCAGATCCATATCAGCCATACCACAACTTAGCCAATGAACCTACACCGAAGCAAGGTATTATTTACTGAATGATTCAATTACCCTTGCTAATATATGATTGTGTTGTATGTGCAGATGGCGACTAAATAAACAACGGATTGGATCTAGAGCAAACACTTGGAATGGAGTAGCGTTGAAGCAGCTATGTAAGGAGTAGAATGGATGATGCGTTTACGGATGGACAATGGAAGGCGCAATCTAGGCGTTGGCAGCAACAAGACTCTTCTCTCTTCTTCTCTTCTATTCTCTCTCCTCTTTTCTCTCAGCTGCCAAATGTGGCCTGATGTCATTGTAATAAGGTGTTCACCCTTGTTGTCATGAACACCAGTTTTGTCAAGTCTTGTAATAATGAACCATTCACATGTCATTCCATTAGTTCCATTCCCCTCAATAATCCCATACCTACATGATATTATTGTAAAGAACTCGAGGACGAGTTTTCATTCAGTCATGGGGGTATGATGAGACGTGAATTGCACAGGCCGTGATATCGTGGGCTACTGCCAAATCTATAAATAAGAGGTGGCACTCCCCTCATTCAACATCATAGACGTAAAGTAGCAAAGCTCTGGCAGATTGATCACCCGAGAGATAGAATATTTTCCATGTGCCTGCAGTAGGAGTCCCCCAAGTGAACGGTTCTTTATTCGAGCAGCTTTTTACTTGAACGCAAGTTGTGTACGGCAATAAAGACGAGCTTTGTGGATAAACCTTGCAGTGCATGGATAGGTTTAATTAATGTTATTTACGGCTTTCCTAGCAAGGTGGCATGAGTATGACTTGGTTACGAGTGTTGACGAACGTGTATGGCTAGCCAAGGAATCGGCTACTCATCGCGATTAGATTCTCTCACCCTTTCCTCCTAGAATGGTAAAGCAAACCGCTACCTCTTGGCTTCATGCTAAGATTGTTGACCATCATCCATGCAACTCTACTACTACTGACTGTTGTTGGTCCATTGCCAAGAATAAAGAAATAGGACTGTAGAACTCGCCTACCACGCTTGTTGTCCACACGCGTTAGTTGCACCATGGTGATCCCAAGAAAAATAGGAGAAGAGGAAGAGAGAAAATCACCATCCACTGGTTTCTTAGCCCTTGGAGACCCCTTACCCATCTACATGTGCCTCAATGGAGAGAGAGGTAGCTGTTTAGGAAGAGAGCATGATTTGTTAAGGAGGCACTTGCTTCCCCCTGGAGACCCCCTGCCCATTTGTGTGCACCTCAATGGAGAGAGATGTAGCTATTCAGGAAGAGAGCTTGATTTGTTAAGGAGGCCCTCGCTCCCCTCCACTGATGTCATCTTTGCTCTATGCTTTATAGTTTCCTGCCAATGACATTTCACCTTCCCACATGTTGGTCCACCTTCTTGCATGTCAGTCCACCTTCCGACATGTTAGTCCACCTCCTTGCATGTCATTTCACCTTCTTGCACATCAGTCCACCTTCTTGCACATTAACATTGCTTAGTGAAATGGTATATGATTTTACAGGATAGTTTTGTTGATCATGGTTCCATGCGATAGCATGGGCTTGATTGGCCACAACAGAAGGTAAGCCTTATTATCACATTAATAAAGTATCTTTTTTTTATTATGAATGGAAAATCAAAATCTTTCTTATGTATCTATCTCTTATTTATTATTCATTTATATATTTTATACTTTGTTAATTATCATAAGTATATTTCTATCATTTAGATCTTATTCATACTACTTAGTTTCTATTATTTTTGTTATTAAGTTTATCATTACTCATCTATATCCCTATGGATTCTAACCTTGTTTGATAGGCTAAGTCCATATTTGATTGGAGGTTCATGTATTTTTGTTACATTATCATCAATATATTAAAGGTTGTATTATTTCAAACACCATTTACAATCATGTATCATACATTAAAACATGAGATCCATAAAGGTATTCTTGCAGAATTATCAAAGAACATTTTTATAGATATACTTGAGCCTAATAGGTTATTATACAAAATTTTTAGAGTATTTTTAAAATAATTTTAATCCTCTACATAAGTTTCCTAGAAAGAACTAGGTTTTATTTTGGTTATAAGACTTTTGAAGAGGTAAGAAGGATATTATTTTTGGCATCTATCTTAATCTCATAAGTTCTTGATGAGCCTTATGATGTTTACATAGATGCTTCAGAAGAAGGTCTAGGAGGAGTCCTCATGTAAGATGACAAAGTGATAGGTTATTCTTATAAACAACTAAAACCTTATGAAATTAGGTATCCAACTCATGATTTAGAGCTTGGTGTTATTATCTTTACTCTTAGCTTTTAAAGATACTACTTTTATGTAGAGTGAATTACCTTTTGAACAAATCATAAGAGCATGTAGTACATTGTGAATTAGTCATAGTTGAACATGAGATAGAGGTGATGGATAAATTTGCTAGAAGATTTTGACATCATAATGTAGTATCATATAGGCAAAGAAAATAAGGTTGTAGATGCACTAAGTAGGATAGCAAGGAAAATCTATAGTGTCACTATCTTATCTAGTTTGAGAGATGGGATAAGCTCTCAATAAAATTTAGATCTTGATATTAGAAGAAGATTATAAATCTTTATCTGAAAAACTCAAAGCTTTTAGTGATTAATTTTGACTTGTTAAGATTTAAGCATAGGATTTATGTATCAATTGTAGTTAGATAGAAGATACTTGGTGCAGCTTACTTAAGTAACTATCAAATGCATCCAACTAGTATCAAAATTTAGCACAACATTAAGAGATAGTATTGATGGCTTGGTATGAAGAAAGAGGTTGATGAGTATGTAGCTAAGTATTTGGTGTATCAACAAATTAATGTAGGGCATTAGAGAACTAGTGACTTTCATCACTACCATTCCAATATGAAAATGAGAAATCATTGGCATAGAATTTATTATTGAATTACCTCATACTAGAAATATGAAAGATTCTATCCTTTTAATAATGGATCTTTTGGCCAAACCTTCCCACTTCTTGGCTTTGAAAGTAACAAATAGTGCAAAAGAGATTGCTTAGTTTTTCTTATTGGATAGATAGAACGAATAAAACTTTGAAAGATATGATTCAACATTATGCTTTAAACTACATAGATAGTTAGAAAAAATTTCTTTCATTAGCAAATTTTTCTTATAATAATAGTTATTAGGCTAGTTTGAAAGTATCATCTAATGAAATATTGTATGGTAGATCTTACTATACACCTCTTTACTAGGATTCTATAAATAATAGATAGAGGACCAAGATAGATATCATTGATGAGGATATAAAATAGATTAAAATTAAAAGAGAGAGATTACATGAAACTCAAGATAGATATATAGGGTATGTCAACAATTGGAAAATACCTCTAGGTTTCAACATTGATGATCAAATTTTTCTCATAGTTTCACCTTTGAAAGGAATTATGAGGTTCAATAAAAGAGGAAAGTTAGGTACTTGTTACATTAGTTTCTTTCCAATTTTAGAAAAATTTAAGAAGCTACTTATTAACTTAATCTTTTGCAATAGTTGTAGTTGCTTCATGATGTATTTTATGTTTCTATTCTAAGGAAGTATGTTGCAAATCCAAGTCACAGGATAGATTGGCAAGATGTTTAGGTTTAACTTGATGTTAGTTTTATGAACTGGCTAGTTAAGATTATAAATTGGATTAAGAAGTAAGATTATTTTAATGATGAAGATTATTTGGAAAAGGCATTGAGCTTAAGAAACAACATGGGAAGTTGAGAAATATTTGTATGCCTTACACTCTAAGATCTTCTAGAGGGAAGATTCTTAAGGGGAAAAGTACATAACAACTCTTCCTTAGATACCTATAATCCTTTGGTAGGTTTATGATTTGAAATATTAATGTCTTGTTTGCTAAGCCTTTTTCTTATGCTTTATTAACTTTTGGATATGATAGTAGGAAGACATGCGCAAAGGTATAGTAAGAGCACATCCATAGGTAGCAAATGAAGCACCTCGAGCGTAAGCAGTGAGTGGTGAAGTTCTCTATGATGCCATTAAGGACACCTAGGAACTTTAAACCTCTCATAGAGCTTGTTATCTCATTGGTTTCTGCATCCCTAATGCTTCATAATCTCAATTTTGTGCTAACAAGAGGAAAGACATTCTCTGAGAAAGAGGCACATTAGTTTTACCTAATGTTTTGGAGGACTTTTGCTACATCTTGAATCTTCTAGGTTACTAGTAGATCCTAGGTTACTAGTAGATCCTAGTAGATCTTCTAGGTTCTCAAGATGTAGGTTGGATTGAATAGGTAGCACTTTGTGGTAGCATCTTTAAAGAGGAAGACTTAGTTAGCTAAGCTCTTCTCCAAAGTTGTGATGGATGAGATAGGATGATCCTACAAGAACCTTTCTCTAGAGAGGAGGGTTCTTACTAGGGTGGTGATGATGGACGTCCTTGGTAGCTCTCACCTTACACATGTAATGTCATTTGTCATGTTGATCATGAGTGACTTGGAGGATCCTTATATCATCAATTATCTATTCATCATTTTATCTAGGATGGAGTTGGTGGTTTGAGACACCAATAAGATCCCTTTTTCACTAATGGCCTCAACATTATATCAGTACTTCTAGATTTGGCCATCAATCCTTTCCATTAAGGAAATTATTACATGGGATGAGGATCAGTTCCTGAATATGGGATGTACTTTCTACATCCAATGGCTACCCCAAACATGGTATGAGGAGGTCCAGTCGATTTTTGACTAACATGTTACTAGTGACAGGGGCAAGGCCACTTGGGAGGCTCATTATGATGAGGAGAAATAGTAGCAGTTTTAGCAATAGGGCATGCTAGATGGTGATCAAGCTTTGGTGAGAACTAAAGCATAGATTATGGCCTTGTTGGATGCATTATAGGTTATTCTCATTCCACATTGTAATGAGATGGAGACTCATCTACATGCTGATAACCACAAATGTACATAGTCTGGAGTTGCCATAAGACTTGATAAAAGACCATAATCCTATGGACCTTTTGGTATGTTAAAAAATTAAGAAAAATGAAGAACATGGTTGTTTGTATGGTTTTTGTATTTGTAGGAAAGGAACTTGGATTGAGACAAGAAAGCTTGTTGAAGTTCAAGAACATGGATAAGGAATGAAGAATTCAAAATGCAAAGGGAGTTGAAGAAAGACGTCTCGAAGAAGTAGAAGATGTCTTGGCAAAATTGAAGGTAGCATGGGAAAAGACATCTTTGAAAAATAGCAAACATATTTTTATAGAGAAAGACGTCTTTCATTAGAAGAAGAAATATTTCTAGAATAAAGGTTTGATGCAAAAAGACGTCTTAGGCTTGAAGAAGACGTTTCTAGTGATTGTTAGTTAGCTATTGCACAAGTTCTAAGATGAATTTTGAAACATAGTGAATATAAGAAAACCTAATTCTCATTGGAAAAAGTGCAAGCATTATGTACTATCTATTGTAATCATTTGGCAATCATTGTTCTTTCTCATTGTATAATCATTTATCTATTATAATTGGTCAAAGTGAGCTATGCCTCAAAGTGCAAGGATTAGCAAACTTAGTTGCATTCTTTCCTTGTGATTGTTGTTCTCTATTGTTACCCTCTAGGGTTGATGTGCTTCTTGTGGGAAGGCATCTGCTTGAGCATGTTGAGATCTTATGGAATTGAGTATTGGTGTAGCACCACAAAACTCTAGAGTAGAGCTCAAGTTGTAAAGGTTATGGGATCTTAGAAAGCACATTCTAAGCTTGTTAGGACCTTGTGAGGTTGAGTGGATTTGTAGCATTGAATCACTCCATAGTAGAGCTTAGAGCTTGTAAAGGGCATGGTACCCTTCAGAACACATTTAAAAGCAACAAATTCCAGAGGTGTGTTTGCAAACTATCCTATGAGTTTGGACTACCCAATTTTGGAAAACACATTAAATTTGGTATGTGTGCTTTGTCTCAAAGAATTTTAATTTGGGAAAGTTATTCATCTCCCCCCTTCTAAGTTCAATGATCCTTAAGTGGTATTAGAACTTAGTACTCTTCTTCATCATCAACTTCAAAGAGTGAAAAATGGAGGGGACATCTTATATAAAGCCATCCATGTTCGATGGATTTGAGTTTGCCTACTAGAGGGCTAGAATGCAAGGATTCTTCAAATCCAAGGAGTTTGAAGTTTGGGAGTTAATCCTTGAAGGTTATGCTTTGCCAGTCGATAACTCCACTAGTATCATTAAGCCTTACAAAAAATGGATACATGAGGAGAAAGATAAGTTCATGTTTGATTAAAAAGAAAAAAATTATTTATATTGTGCTTTGAAAAAATATAAATTTAATAGAGTTGTAGGATGTAAAACAGCAAAATAAATTTGGAAAACTTTAGAATCTACTTATGAAGGAACCTCTATTGTCAAATAATCTAAATTGCTAGTTTTGCAAAGTAAATATGATAAGCTTAAAATGAGAGAAGATGAGAAAATAAAAGATTAGTTCTCTAGAGAAAATGATATTGTTGTAGCTATTAGAGGTATTGATAAAGATTTTCCCAAGAGCAATGTGATCATTTCAATCATTAGAACTCTTCAACTAGAGTTTAGAACAAAGGTCACAACCATGGAAGAAATTAGAGACTTCTCAACTCTTAAGTTTGAAGAGCTTTAAAGTGCTCTCATTGCTTATGAAATGAATCTCATAAGTGAAGGAGCCATCCAAGAAAGATACATTATCCTAGAGACTACATCCAAGGAGAAAGAGCTTAATGAGCATGATGAGGACAGTGAAGATGAGATTGCATTTCTCATTAGGAAGATACAATGACTGATAACAAGAAGGAACAAGGGGACATCAATAAAGATCCAATCAGTTTAAAGGTAAAGAAAGAGGTAAAAATATTTTAAATTCTAACTTAGATTTCTCTTCTATAGAATTTTGAATTTATTAAGGAATGGACCATATGGCCTTGGAATGTCCTAGTAATTTTAGGTTACAGCCCAAGAAAAAATCCACTAAAGAGGTGAAGAACACCAACTTCTATACAAGTTGGGATGATGGAAAGAAAAGTGAGGAACAAGTCGAGGATGATGCAAAAAATTCACATCTCATTTATCTATCCCTCACTAATGATGATGGTGATTATTAGATGATGATCTTAATGATGATGAAAGGCTTAATATTTTATGAAATGAGCTTTTATCATTTCAAAGTCTTTGCAATAAGGTAAATAAATAAGTCAAATCTAAGGATCAGGAAATATTTTTATTAAGTTTGATGATTTCTAATCTTACTAAAAAACTCTCAAATGTAAGGGTTGAGAATGAAAAGCTAACCTCATCTTTAGAACAAGCCAAGGTGGAAGTAGTATATGTCAAATTAGTAAATGAAAGATTGGAAAAGGGAAAGGAATCCATTTGAATGGTACTAGGACAAGGAAGAAGTCCACATGACAAGAGTGATTTGGGATGTTGTACACAAGAGGAATCACTTTCTATAAACCCATCACAATTGAATGATCCTCTAAAAGAAAAAGCTAGTACATCAAAATTAGAAAAAGAACCCATTTATCAAAAAGGTCCTAATAGGTTTGACTATCCTAATCTCTCATAGTACCATAGAAGGGTTAGGTGTTATTATTTTCACAAGTTGGGACATAAACAATAGGATTGCAATCTTAAGTATTATCATATAATAATTGGTCATATCATAGGACTCCTTAGTCTTATCAAAATGCACTGAGAAAGGATTATTTGTAGGATCATAGTGGAGATTAGACGTTAACTCAAAAGACCAAAGGAACTAGGAAAGAGTGGAGAATTAAATGACAAGAATAGGGCAATCATGATACTCTCACCAACAAATTCATAAGAGAAAGCCAAGCCTTGGACATTGAAGAAGTTTAGTTGAGAAGAGAATCCTTAAAAGAGGAAGCTCCTTCTCTGGCCCTTTGAATACCATTACTTTTCAATAGAATAGTAGGTAAGTAGAGGTAAGTTCTTTTTTTCAGAAGCTTTTATTCAGACAATAGCCCATTAGTAGCCTTTCCCAAACTCCATCTTGTTTTTGCAAAGACATCTACAGAAAGATGTCTTCTTGTAAGTAAAGGCATCTTTTTGAGTTTTCATGCCTTACGGGAAAGATGTCTACTATGTATGAAAGATGTCTTCTATGGTTTTAAATTCATGGAAAATATGTCATCCTTCTATAAAAGATGTCTTCTTTTTCATTCATATCCCTTATTTTCCATTGCTATTAAAGTTAAAACCACAATTTCTTTGTCGTATTCTCTCATTTGAACCCCACAAAGATGACTAAGGCTCCACCATCAGTTGTGATTTTGTCAAAGATGACCCATAAGAAGATTAGAACATCTAGAACATTTCCAAGGAAGAAATCCAAAGGAATTTCTAGTAGTGTGCTGCTAACTTACATGCCACAATTCTATAGTACAAGTGCACAACACAGGTTTGAGGCTACTAGAACCACAAGTATCATTAAAGAATGCTATGTCTTTCCTTGCTCATAGAAAAGCTACATTAATGAATCATTTCAAAGCTTTAAATTGGGATTCCTTCATTGTAATGAAATTTTAGTTTCTAAATTTTTAATTGGAAATTCTATTGCAATATTGTCATAACAAATGCTATTTTTGCAGCATGTACTTCCATGGTTGGGGATCTTCTCAGTGAGGTATCTTCCCAAGTTGAATCCTTGGGATCTCCAAACTTGACGTCTTCTAGATAACCATTGATTTCATATAGGACATTTATTCCAATGGTATAATTCCTATAGCATATGATGAATTTTCTAATGTATTGTTTGGGAAGGATGTTACATTTGAAAGAGGTCATGTTGAGAGGAGCCTGATTACTCCTAATGTTTCCACTTTGTCTCTTATTGTATTATATAACATTATGGTTAAAGGGGGAAGTTACAATTATCTATTGTCATCCCAAGCATATATGCTTTATTGTCTTCACACAAGACTACCATTAGATTTAGGGCATACACTCTATCAAGACATCTTAAGTCTATTTTCCAAGGAAAGGATCCCTAGACATATTTATCTCATCAACTTGTTGATCTGTCATAGGGTTGTACTAATTCCAAAGATGCCTTTACTCAAAGGCAAGAGAAGCCTTAGTGAACATGTTGAAGAAAGGGATCTTTTAGATGTGGCTAAAGTAGGACTTACCATAAGATTGTAGAAGCAAAAGAAGGAAGCATCTCCACAGTTGTGAAGAACAAAATCCATGAGTGCTTAGATCAATTCGTCATTGAAGAAGCCTTTTCAACTCTTTGCATAAGCTATTGGAAAGATTTGGAGGAACCTCGCTTACTTATGTAAGAGTTTGGATGTAGCTAGGATTGCACCTCCTTCCGATGGGCAAGTGTTTGAGGAGGTTACTACTCCTATTTTTGATAGTAATAAGGATGTTCTTGTCACATAGAGGCATTCTATAGTAGCCAATTCTTCATGTACTTATGACTTAGCAATGGAGTTTGATTCAGAGCTTGAGGCACCACTGACTTATGTCTAGGGGGAGCATCATGTTCCCATGTAGTAGCTTGAGCATCATGGTCCTAAACTACCTATCCATTCAGTTCCTCCATCGGCTGATGCTTTTAGCTCTTTTGAGCGATGAGCTATGGAGAGTATCTTTGGGACCACATCTAAATGGGTTCTAGCTTAGTAGCCCTTGGTTTAGCCAGATCCTCCAACTTCATCTCAAGTTCAAGTGAAACTTTGTCCCTAGCATAAACACCACAAAATTTCATGTTGAAACCTTCATTGTTTGACTTAGGGTAAGGACTCATCGTAAATGTGAGATATATAGTCCATGAGCTACCATCTTACATACTTCAGCTTTTTGGAGCTAGAAAATGCTCCAAAAGTTATTACTTCCTTGTTTCCCAACTAGAAATAGGAATCCCATGTTCATATTTGGGCTTGGAAAGGTTAAAAATGCCTTTGGAATGACAAAAAATTGACATTTTCATGAGTTTTTGTAGGGGTATAGCCCCAGCTACGCTGGAGCCATTTTAGTAGTCACTAGAACTACACCTTTAGTAGTCATTATAGCTATAGCAAGCATAATCACCACCAGGACCCAATAGAAGTGCAATGGTGGGATTGTTAAAATTTTCAATTTTCCAACAACACCCAGCATAGTTTCCAATCCAATGATGGTCAGAATAGAGAGCATTCAACACCAGGCACAACACTTTCTAATGATCACACCATTTTTGTAGTTCCCAACCCTTGTCCCATTTTCTAGCACCTCCAATGTAGTCACAAAATTTGTTTGCTATTTTTAGTAAATTAATGGGCTTTGTGGGTGAAGTGCATTTTGGATTTACCACAAATGGAAACTACGTTGGTAGTAGTTAGTGGACTACGCTAATAGTAGTTAGTAGACTACGCTAGTAGTAGTTAGCAGACTACACTAATAGTAGTTAGGGAACTACACTGAGTAGACTACTTTGATAGTAGTTAGTAGACTATGCTGAAAAGTAACCATTGTAAACCCTCAATCAATAGCAATCTGTCAACAATTAATGGTAGTCAACAAAAGATCCAAAAATGGCAATGCTAACCCTATAAAAACCCAACATTAACACCATTTTTAGGTTTCAAACTTTGGTATTTTGGCATCCTATACAAAAATTTTGAGCACTTGGCATCTTTTTTTACAACCATTGGCTATAATACCATTTTCCATTTCCAACCATCACAACCCATTGCAGCCATTACAACATCATTTGATAGTGCTATTTGGTGGTAGAAACTAGGACTACGTTGAGTACAAAGACTCACATAGTTTCCATTACTCAAAATGTGCAACATCAATCCCATTTCCATTTTGTAGATCTTGTGGAAACCATCATCATTTCTGACTTTGTCTATGAATACATCTATATCTCCATAGACATTTCTATTTTATGTTTTCTATGTCATTGGATGATTAGCAAGACTATCCAAGGCATCTTGGATCCTATTTTTTAGAGGCCCTTGGGATTTGGGGTTAATATTATTTCAGCACTTAGATCTTTTGATTTTCCATTTCAACAACTAAGATTTCTCACACCAACAATTGTCTAGCACTAGAAGGAGGGACTCTACCAAAAGTTTTGGCCATAAACCCATTTTAGCCATTTCTATTTTTTCATTATACCTACAAAACTAGCATTGCCTATTAAAAGCCATTCCATTGGGTTTTGTTGCAGATTTTCCATCTAATGTAACATCCATTTCATTTAGCATAGTTCGTTTCTTGTTATTCCATTTATGAGATTCCATTTTTAGGATTTTATTTCTGGGATTCTATTTTTGACGTTCCATCTATTGACATTCCATTTTTTTAAGATTCCATTTTCTAGAATTCCATTTTTTAGTATTTCATTTTCAAGATTTCTTCCTTCATTTTAACCATTTAGCAACCATTTTCCATGTCCTTTCTATTTTCTTTCAACATGTCTTTTGAAAAATCAACCAAGATGCCTTCCACATTCATTGATGATGGGTCTAGCCAACAAGCTATGAGGGTGTATGACACCAAGGAGCATGCTATCATGGAATGTAGGCAATCTTTGACAGTTTGAGGGAAAAGTCCTAACGTTTTGACAATAAATGTAGATTAGTAAAACTACATTTGTGTATCTAAAACCTACACCTACTAGGACAAAAAGACGAACACAAGTAAAATTGAAACCACCAAAGTTCCTTGACTTTGATCCTTTACAAGATCCTTCAAATTCAAAAGTATCTTTATTTCCTTCTTTCTCAAATTCTTATTTCCCATCTTTGTCTCCTGGTACAGTTAACTTATCTACAAAATAGAGACAAAAAAAAATAGAACACCATAAAGTTGAATTAGCAAAATTAAAAATACAAGATGAATCAGATTTTATGCCTACATATAGGAACAATAAAAAATTTGATGATTATTTTGATGAATCCACTTCTAGATTTATTTCAAAAGATTCATCTTGTCAACACAAAGAATTAAAACAAGTAGATTCTCATTATAGATGTAAAGAATGTGATGCCATGGTCACACATGGAATCCATACAAATGTAAAAGAAGAAGAAGAGAATCCTACACAAGATGCAGTGAAAAAATTAAAATTGGAAGATTTAAAAAAGAAGGAAGAAGAACATCCAAAAAAGTTCTTAGAAAAATAAAAATAAAAAATAGGATCAGGACAAGCAGCTACAACATCAGGTTTCTATACTTCTGTTCAAAGTACGCAAGGAGGAACAGAATCAATATATCATATGAAAACAAAATCAACATCATCTGCTCCTTTAGATATCATAGCTTTACAGATTGGGGTAATACAACATTAGGAGAAATATTAGAATATCAAGCTTTAGAAACTAGAATGTTAGATGATATTAAAAAAGATATTAGATATTTAGCTCAAATTTGGATGCCTAAAAATCCAAAACCTTCGGCTCCACCTCAGACACCTCCAGTTCCATCACAACAATCATATAATAGAATCCCTTGTTCATCTTCTCCCCCAAAAATTAGCCATACACATAAGGTTAGATATAAAAGAAAGATGAGAAAATTAGATGAAGAAAATAGAAAGAAAGATGTTGATGAAACTATGAGAAAAATGAAAGGCATTCATATTAATATGAATACCAGAAATGATAATGATTCTTCAACAACAACACAAAGTTCTATAAAAGCCGCATCTTATGATACGGAAGAAGAGTTGTTATTAAAAGAACATGCTAGACAAACAGCAGCTATTGATCCTGCTGACTTACACTCATTACAAATGAGAAAACTCGGATCTAAACAACCAAAATTTTCGATGGACAATAAAACCCTAAAAGAAAGACAAGATGTTTTAGACTTCATTCAAGCATTTTTAGATATACAAATATATCTGGAGCAAAAAAACCTTTATATTGCCATCGTAAATACAACATATAATTTTAGAGGAATTCTACGGAGATGATGGAACCATATCCTATCTAATATAGAATATAAAATAATTAATTCACCTACGGTAGTATTTCTTAATGCTATTATAAAAGAATTTATATGAAGTAAAATAAATCTAGAATCTGTTTATAGGGATAGATTTTTTAAAGCTCGCTTAAGTAGAATCCAAGATATTTAAGTTTATCTTGAAGAAATGGATAAAGCAATTCTTATTAGATGTCAATAGAGAATTGTGCTAGACCGAACAAGCATAAAGAAAAATGCAAGATTTGTCAAAATAGTTAGGTAAAAATTTATGCTTAGATTTATGTCCAGAGGAGAAATACCAATGTTGTCCTCCTAAACAACATAAAGGTAAAAGTAAAAATAAGTTTAAGAAATATCCATCCTAACAATGGAAAAGAAAAATGCCTAAACATGTGAGGAAGTATCCTAGTTATTTTAGAAAATGACAATAGAAGATAAAACGAAAAGATATTCGATGTTATCTTTGTCAAGAACCACATTTTCCAACACAATGTCAGCAAAAAGGTCAACATCAAAAGAAAATTAATTTCATTCAAAAACATAAATTGAATGAACAATTTTATGAATATCTTTCTGATGACAATATCAATTACAATCCTGCAATTGATATCATTTATAACTCCTAGGAGGATTATAATATTAATTCACCTTCATCTTTTGATTTTGAGGATACACCACCACTTTTCCACGAGGGGGAAGGCTCTGCCAATTTTTGCACTTCAGATGATTCTGAATCTGATGAGTATTTATATTATGCCAATAATATGAATCATGTCAGATCCTCATCATCTAGAACGTCATCAAAAAGAGGTACATTTGGTGGTAGACTACCATTAGGATACCCTTATCAAACACCCTGGATGCCATTACCAATACCATCGCCACCTAACCCATATGAAGAAAAATTAGATGATCAAATAGATACTTTAAAAATAAATATTAGTATGTTAAAAAAAATTGAAAATGATGCCTATAGATAATATAGCTAAATACATTCAATTAGAAAATCAAATAGGCAAAAAGAAAGAAAAATATTAAAAATTAAGACAATTAAAAAGGGATCAAGATATATTACTTGATGCTCAACCGGATCATTCTATGGAAGATATAGATAAAGAATTAGAGTAATATATGCAAAAACATGAAAAGGGAAAACAAATAGAAAGTGAAATTCCACAACAGGAAGAACCGCAAGAGAATCCATATTTTCCAGATATATCAAACAAGGTAGATAAATCCTTATGGAGAATACATAGGATTCAACAATTACAAAAATTTATTAAATGGGTTGAATAAGAAATAGAACAATTATAACAAGAAGAAGAAAGCAAACAAAGAAAACAATATGAAATAGAATAAAAAATAAACCATCCCATTTCTATTCACAGTAATAAAGAAAAACCAAGTTAAGTACCTATCTGTACTTTTTGGATCAAATTATAAGGTTTTAAACCTTATCCTATTGATACTCTTATAGATTTCGGCACAGAAGTATCTGTAGCTCGAAAAGGAATTATCCCTGAGTATCTGTGGAATGATATTAAATCCTTTATTGTTAGTTTTGATAAATTAGATAAAAAGATTACAAAAGCTACGAAATTGCCTATAAAAACACCATTAGGTGATATCATTTATTTTGAAGTACATCAAATAGATTGGCTATGTTATGATATGATCATAGGTGTAGATAATATTAGTAATTTTAAACCATATCAAATTACTAAAGAAAAAATATATATAAACAAATATGTTTATGAAAGAAAGTTGTATCCAGTAGCAAGATTTAACTTTCTTTAGACAAAACCCATAAAAACAACCAATTGGGTTATAAATCAAATCCATCAAAAACAAGATGATTTCCAACAAATAAGATAAAAGATCTTAATAGTAGCTAGTGAAGACTTAGTAGCCTTTAGACATAGAAAGGAACACTGTGTCACATAGATTTGCTGGATAATATCAAAATAAAAGCAAAAGCCCATCATATTGGGATGTCACCTGAACTAAGAGAAGAATGTGAAGTAGAAATAAAACAATTATTGGAAAAAGGTTTTATTACTCCAAGTACTAGTATGTTTGCTTGTGTAGCGTTCTATGTTAACAAAAGAGCAAGGTTAACAAGAGGTAAAAAGAGGTTAGTGGTTAATTATAAACCATTAAATAACATTATTAAACCAGTGCAACATCCAATACCCTCAAAAGATGACCTTTTTCAACGTTTAAAAAATACTCACATTTATTAGAAATTTGACTTAAAATCTAGATTCTGGCAAATTCAAATTTATCCTAAAGATAGGTGGAAGATAGCTTTTACTGTTCCAGGTGGATTATTCCAATGGAATGTTTTACCATTTGGAATCAAGACAACACCCTCTATATTTCAACAATGTATGGATACAATATTTAAAGAATATAATTTTATTTTAGTCTATATTGATGAAATTTTAATTATGTCTAAAAATGTGCACCAGCATCTAGATCACTTAAATCAATTTTATGATCTAGTTTTTCAAAATGGTTTAGTTCTATCACCCTCTGAAAAGAAAATAGAAATTAGGGTTAAAACAGTTAAATTTTTTGGAATGAAGATAACCCATGGAAAAATCCATTTACAAGATCACATCCTAACATCCATCCAAAATTTTCTTGATGAATTAAAGGAAAAGAAACAACTTCAATGATTTTTAGGATGTTAAATTATGTATTTGGTTTTTATAAGGATTTGGTGAAAGATCGCAAAATCTTAAATGAACAACTAATCAAAGATGCAGGTACATGGACTGAACATCATACATGGGCAGTAAAAAGATTAAAAGAACAATGTCAAAATTTACCACAATTGAGACTCCCAACTAATGGTAAAATGATTCTTGAAACTAATGCTTCAAATGAATTTTGGGGAGTAGTCTTAAAAGAAGATCTAGAAAGTATAATTTATATCTATAGATATGCCAGTGGTAAATTCAACAATGCAGAAAGAAATTACCATGGTACCCACAAAGAACTATTAGCCAACATAAAGGATATAGAAAAGTTTAAATTATTTCTCCAAGAAAAATGCTTTATAATCAGAAGTGACCTCAAGCATTTTGATAAGTATATGCAGGTGAAAAATCTTAATAAAGTTGCACATACTAGATTAATTAGATGGAGTTTGTTTTTAACAATGTTTAATTTTAATAGCCAATATATAGATGGTAACGCTAATGCTCTAGAAGATTTCATGACCAAAGAATTTCATGTTTAAACTAATTTTTTTTATGTTTGTACAGATCTGCTAATCCAGGAAGGATGGAAAAGACGTTTTACTAGGAGATTGCATGGTTGTGATATTACTAATCAGTATTTGAATTTTGTTGAGTTAGAACAGTATAGGTCAGACCATAGGTTCCAATGGAATCAGTTTTGTAATATCAATAAAAACCTCCAGGTTTGGACCAATGTTACCTGAGCTTCCTATGGCAAACAGCAAGCCAATGGTTCTTGGGACAAAGTTGCTCTAAAAACCCTAATCAATTTTAAGAATCTTGATTGTGAAACCGTTTATCCAGAGTTCATTCATAATTGGCCTCTCTACCAACCCAATCCATATCATGTATATGATATTAACTTTGACCCTACTTGTCAGAAACATGATTCTTTTCAGGTTTGGTGGAACAAATTCAGCTGTACTCCACAATATTTTCCTGAAGGGTTTCCTCGAAATCTTGCCAGAACCATCAAATTAGAAGAAAATGGAGGATTACTGTATTTCATACATATATAGTCTATTGCATGGCATCTTCTACATAAGGAAATAGACTCTCCTTCTTATTTCTTAACATCCTCTTTCAGTTACTGTCTTGATTTCCAAAATCCATGGTCATATGCTTGGTATCAAGATATTTTTACAGCAACAGATGTCGACATCATTGAACACTGTAGAAGAAATGGATGTCATCCACTTACTCTGGAATTGTATCATCTCAATCCAAAATATCGCCGTTTGAGAACCTTAAGTGGGGTCCATATGCACGAATTCTTCCTATATGAAGATCCATACATGGGTGACGAACATGAAGGAGAATCTGAAGAAGACAAAGACAAGACTGATGAAGAATCAGATTAAGGCTAGATGTATGGTCTATATGTAAATTCACTCTATTATTGTCATAGAATGTCCATCTATAATCAATTCTGATGCTCTATCGGATAAGTCTAGTGTCGTGTCCAGAACCCTAACTACGTCAACTTTGGGTTCATCCTTATCTCCCAAGGCCAATATAGGGCTTGGTGAGTCTTATAAATAGCGTGGTGTGTCAAGAAGGAGACATCATCAGAGATATCCTAGGTGAAGTGCCTTGCTCCTTAGAAGCATTCCTGATAAGCATTCCCTTCTTTGCTTGTAATGTTTGTTGGTGTGCAATAAAATCCCGCTTTTCATACATCTATTGTTTAGTTTGTGTGACGTGCTAATTCTATGGTTGGAAGAAAAAGACAAAAGAGAGTTTGAGCTCATACATTAGGATGGGAAGGAGTATGTCCTTTCCCCATATGACCAAATACCCCTCAATGATGTCTATGTTGACATCTTAGCTTAATTGATTGAGATGGAGAAGGAGGAAAAAAAGCATAGCTCAGAGGAGCAACAAGAAGAGGAGAATGAGTTTAGGGATGAATTTGAGTCCAAAAACATCCCAGGAGGGTTGTTCCAAGAAGCAACCCTAAAGGCGATCAAGACTTTCCCTGATGCCTTCATGTTCTCCATGGGCATGATGCTACAATCTTCAACCCTCATTTACTCTACTACTATTAGTCCCATCCCTATCATAACTATGCACCAAGCACACGTAGTGCCACAACCCATGAGTTTCCACTTTTCTCTGCCATTCACTACATAGGCTTGGACTATGTAGCCATTGTTGGTGGTTGTTAGTGCTGCTAATTCCTCTACCATCCATGTGGGATCCACCATGGGATCCCATGCAACTTAGGAATCACATATCCCTTTTGTCTTGTTTGTGGCTTAGATACTAGCACAAATATCTTTTGTCTTATTTGGCCCACAAGCTATGACTATAACACAACTGCTTCCTTCTATTCTACAACTAATAGCAAAACCGAAAGTATCACAATGTATGTCTTAGTCCTTTGTCCAAACCTTGCAATCAATAGGAGCACTTCAAGGCCTATATCAAGATTTCCAAATAATCCATGACTTGACTAAAGAGTTAAGGAAACTTAAGGCCTCAACGTCCTAGACTGTGAAGATAATGAACTTCTACCAAGATGATCCCATTAGTCCTATAGTTCCACTACTAACTACTCCTCCTAGTGTCCTTGTGCTACAGTTCACGAAATACAATGTCAAAGGTAATCCAAACACACACCTGATTACCTTCTACTTTGAGTGTTTGCTATTTTAGGCATGGTTGCTTACTATTATATAGACCTTGCCTATTTCTTTGACTGGAAACGCACTTGATTGGTACTATGCCTTGCCAAGAGGATCCATATCCTCTTTGGACAAACTAATTTCGCAGTTCATTAACCATTTCAAATATAACTTGAAACCTGATACCATGCTTGAAAAATTGATGAAGGTTATGCTCATGCAAAAGTTCATCCAATGATAAAATTCTTTTCTTAATGAGATATTAGAACTGATAGCTGAAACACATTTGTTAGAAATCTCTAAGGGGATGCTTAATGACTTTATAAAATTGAAATTATACTAGCCATATTCATGGTCTTTTAGTCAAGCCTTTTCCTAGACTAAGAATATGGAAGATGCCACTAAAGCCAACCATGATCCTACCTAAGTGACATATAAGAACCAACATGCACATAAAGACAAGGAGAAGGGTAGGTAGAATAACATGTCTATAGTAACTGGAACCAAGGAAAGTAAACCAACCAACCAAGGTCTAAAGAATAACCAACCTAAGGCCCTTCCTCCCAATAACAACAAGCAACCATCAACCTCTGGGGCCGCTACATCGACTACCTCTAGGCCTAACTTTGCATAGAAAGATTAGCCCAACTACACCTAGTTACCCCTCAAGCTGTCAAAGCTCTTGGGCCAACTTCTTAAAAGCGATAGAGTTCAATATGAGTAGATGTTCAAGATTGCCTATAAGAGGCATGACAAGTTATGTGAAATATCAAAGGATCTCGCTTAGGCAACTAAGGATGATACTCTAGTGTCCAAATACTTTAAGCTCAATCGTTTCTACCATTACCATCAATTGCTAGGTCATGACATTGATTTTTACCTTATGCTTAAAGATGACCTAGAAACAGGGATTGATAGGGGTGAAATAGTATTAGACACATCCAACCATGTTAGGCCTCAGAACCAATTGATGCATGTGTACAAGGACCCCTTGAACACCAGCAGTAGCTTGTACATCATAGTGGCATTCAATATCCACAACAACCAAAGGCCTACAAAGGAACTATTTGTGATCAAAGTGATTCCTCAGAACAAAAGGGGCCTTTTAGCTTTTGGTAGCTCAAGATTCCCCTTTGTTGTAAGGGCACCATTACCAGTGTCCCCAAAAGAGCCCTTTGTGATTAGGGTGCCCCAACTCACTACATCCTAGCAAACCCTAATAACTGAACAATGACCTCCCATGGTGGCCAATGCAATGTCCTCTTCCTTATAACTAACTAAGAATAGTAAGAAATCCACAACCAAATAATGGAAAAAGGTTGCATAGTAATCCAAAAATAATAGTGAGAATTAGAACAAGTTAGTATAAGAAGTGGACTTGCCAAATCCCACTTCCATTTTAGTTTTTTTAATGACTTCTACAACATAGGCTACTTCAACAAGTAAACCACAGGAAGAACCAAAACTTGAAGAAGAAAAGATAGAATTTAGGTGACAACAACGACCCATGCATAAAGTCTGTATTTTGGGGTGCATGGAGGAAGTTAAAAATGACAAATCAACAACTAACAATAAGGACTTCCTTAATGTGATGGAACAACTTAAGCAATCACTCAAACAAAAGAACATAACTTTAAGCTTGTATGATGTGGTCATGAAATCTACTACTCACCGTGAGGTATTGGTCAAGATGTTGACCTCCATTCCTATTAGTGAGGATGTCCTTGCTAAGGAGAAGTCTATCCATGCAATCATGGTACCCTCTTCACCCAAGGAATTAAAGTCAACATTACTGGTGGTTCACGACAATGAAGTTAAGACAAACCACCAAAACAATGAAGTAATGAGGATGCCTCTGTTTATAACCATATAAGTGAGATAGTATAAAGTACATAGGGTGCATGTAGATAATGGGATGACAACCAATATTATACCCTACACCATCATTGAATGCTTAGGTCTGATTGAACAAATGCAATATAGAATGACCTTAGCCCTTAAATCCTTTAATGAATCATTGGTTGTGGTCAAAGGTTCCATCTCTCTAGACTTTGTGGTAGGGAAGCAATTCCCCAAAATAATAGATTTCTTGGTAGTGGAGGAGACACCAGGATTTAACCTCATCCTAGGAAGAACTTGGCTAGCCCAATTGTGGGCTATGTCCTTACCCATTCATCAAAAAATTCACCTACCTTATGTGGGAGGTGAACTAGTTATTCATTGTGAAAGCATGGTCCTCTTAGCTGTTAACAATGTTGATGTAGAGCAAGGGTCAAAAGTAAAATTTTAGGAAGAAGTCCCTACCATTGTCCATAAAGTTGAAGATGCAGATGGAGCCAAAGAGGCCAAAACAAACAATGAAGAATCTATTGATGTGTCATGGCGAGAGATCCCCTTCAACCTTATTAGTGAAGAAGATGGAGAGTAGAAATTAGTGCAAAATATATCATATGCATTTTCCAATCTCTCAAAGATTAGGAAACATTTGCACCAATGATATATGCTCCTAATCTTTCTCACGTCCTATGCACTTACAACATTGTAATCATATGTACTCATAATCTAATAGCATGATTTATACTTTATTTACTTTTGTATTTGTGGCCTTGTTTTCTTTTACAGTGAATTCTTTATTTTCCTATAGCTTAAAATTTACATTCACTTTACATTCTATTACTTTTGAAGCCTTTTTATTTTTTTTTTTGAAAAAGTTAAAGACATCATAAAAATTGTAAAACTGAGAAAAACCATAAAAATTCATAAGACATCATATATCTAGAAAAATATATTCTCTTTTATGTATCATAATGGTTTGCTAAGATATTAAATTGGCATTGTGGCCACAATGCCCTTAAACTAGTAGGATAGCGTATGGCCTGCCATGGCCTTAAACTAGCAAATAATCTTATACCTTATTTCTGCTTTAGTTTATAACATTGTTACATAGCCATCTTAACTTTCTATTGCATGAAAACCAAGTGTAGCCAATGTTGCCAAAACATAGATTGCAATGTAGAATGATAACATAAACAAAACCATAATGCTATAATGTCATAACCAAATTTAAAATTTAAAATTAAAGTTAAAATGTAAAAAATATCATAAACATAGCCAAATAAACTATCCAAAAGATATGATTTTTGGCTAAAACTAGTCATACATCAACACCAACATCAAATCAAAAGAAATAAAAATTATAAAGCCACTAAGGAAACTAAGGAGCATATGGCCTTAAAGGTGTGGTGGCATCTCCACTCTCACTACTAGGGTTGCTGATGTCTTCTGGTGCCTGTAACATAACAACACAAAACTGATTAGTCACCAATGCACATAGGGATGAAATAAACAACTTAAAGAAAACCAAAACTAAAATTAAGCAAACCTAGGGTATTTTTGTAGCCACATGCTCTTCGGGAAAGTTCTAAAGACCAACCTCTAGATGGTGGAGGAGTTTACCTTTGGACATGTGGGCATAGTCCACGTCCCCAAGATTAATACCCATTAGGATATTAGTCTTGTTAATGTTGCTTCATGCAAGCGGCTCATGTGAGAACATGGTAGTGGATGTCTCCACTGATGTAGTAGTGACTTGATGAGTAGGGGAGTTATCAACAATCACATTCTTTGTGAACATCTTAGACCTCCTTGGCATTGATGCTTGTGATGAACAATTCAAGCTTTCATTACTCCATGGATTCATCCTTTAGCCAAGTAAGGTAGGCATCCTATTTAGCTTTGTATATCTATTTGTGATCCTTCTATGTATGACTCCACTCAAGGACCAAACCACGATAGTCTTTCCACTTACTAGGCTTGTGGTTGATGAGATTAATTTGGAGCTCCTGCTTTGCTACCTATTTGACCATGGAACCCAACTTTTCTCATCATTTTTTAACCTTCCAAACTTACTACACAAAGGATGAGTTCGAACTACATTGGGCTAGCGTACACCACTTCCAAGCCTAGTGTAGTCCCCATAAAGTTACCAAAAAATTGTTCAAAATTGCTCAAAGTTTTCTTCTAGGGGTCCTATGATCCATCGGAGTTGATTTTGGTTGTAAAGCTTTCTTGTTTTATTTTTTGTAAACTCGCTATGCTAACAAGAGATTAGGACTATTCTAGGCTAACATTGTCCCTACCTAGGCCTAGCGTAGTCCACCTAAAACACTTCAAAAAATTGTCAAAAAATAACCTAGAACTCATCCTTTGGAAGTCATGGGACACTGCCAAAGTTGATTTCAACACTAAAACTCAATGTTTTTAACTTTTTAAATGCAACTACACTTGGCTAGTGTAGTCACTATCTAGGACTAGTGTAGTCCATTCCATAATGGTCAAAATAGCTTCAAAAATCTGAAATTGACTCCCAAAAATATCTAGAACCCTATCGAAACATGCATAAACTCTGGAACCTTGGAAAGTGAGTCAAAACTCATTTTTTAGCCTTTTCTCATCTAGAATTCTTCAATACACTGGGAATTGCATGTGCAATGTAGTTCCATGGTATCTAGCCATCCAAGGCCTAAACAAGCATGAAAACTAGCAATTTTTGCATCAAAACCCTAGTTGATGATACTAGTAACCCCAAAAGCTCATTAGGATGGTTGATTGAGCCTTGAAACTAACCAAAATTCATTTCAAACTCCTAACTATGTTGGAAAAGCTAGGGACTACGTTTTGTTAGTTTAGTCCCCCTTGGGAGGAAAACTGTAGTAATGAATTTGATAGTAAGCAATTCAAAATGGCCCAAAATTGACCTAGAATGACCAGAACTTTACCCCCATGACCCAAAATTGTGAATTTTATTCTATTTCAATGCTAGAAATCCTTCAAACTTAGTCATTCCTTGTGACTACATTACAACCTAGTAGCCCAGCGTACTCACCCCTTGGAACTAAGATTTCCAACCTATTGGGATGTCAAAATGGTACCAAAAGTTACCAATCTTCAATACATATTTCTTGTGCTAGTTGTTTAGACCATAAGAAACCTAAAAATGACCATATCAAGCCCTAGAAAATGCCTCTGAAGGTCAACTACACTGGAAGAAGGTAGGACTACACTAGGCCAACATAGTCATTAGTAGGGCCCATTGTAGTCATAGAAAAAGATGTTAATTTTGCTTCAAAACTACTCTAGAATGAACCCCTCATGTGCCCAAGCTCTTTTGAAAACCCTATAGTCCCATACTATGGTCCTTTAAGGATTAAAATTGGCAAAATCTAACCTTGTTTGGCCAATATCAACCAATTTTTACCATATGTATTCCATTGTCACTGATTTGACATTATTTTGCATTGTTGATCTTCTTTCTCATCAATTGACTTTATAGAGCCTCCATATAACTTCCTGTTTTATCATGTTCACCTTATTTTCTTTCTTATGACCATTGATTGACCTTATATGACCTTTATTTGATCTTATTGGTCATTATCTATCTCTTAATAGCCTTGGCTGACCTTGTTTGCATTGGAATAGCATGTGTTCATATGTTTACATGTTTATCAAAGTATTTTATATCATTTTAGTGTGGTTTACTCATTTTTACCCAGGTGCCACTTAATGTGCTTATGGTTGATATGTAGGGTTGAATTATGGACATCTAAAAGTAAATTACCTTACCTTTGAGCTTGAGTAGGCCTCATGGTGATGTTGAATGATGCATCAATCCTAATTGTCTAGACCTTAAGCCTGAGAGTCTTGACAACCACATAGCCTCAATTGAAAAGCCTATAGAATGGTTCTAGAATCTAGTTAAAACCTTTGACCTTGAGGCTGGTGACATAATTGAAGACTCTCTCACTAAGGTTCCTATTACAACACATAGTGGTTAGGAGAAAATCCTTAAACTAAGTTCCTCATTGGAACCTTAGTAGGCTCAAGACATCACCAAAGTCCTACAAGATAGCATTAAGGTCTTTGTATGATCATATGAAGATATTATAGGCTTAGATCCACATCTAGTCCAATACAACATCATACTCAATCCTAGCATTAGACCAGTTAAGCAAAAAGTGTGCAAGATTAGACTAGACTTATCCTTGGTAGTTCGTGATGAGATCATAAAGCTATATCAAGCTAGTGTCATTAGGGTTGTTGACTACATAGAGTGGGTTTCCAACATAGTGGTAGTTCCTATGAAAAATAAGAGTATCTATATTTGCATCAATTTCTAAGACCTAAATAAGGCAACCATCAAGGATGATTTTCCTTTACCTAGTATTGATCAACTTATTGATACTATGGTTGGACATGCCTTATTGTCCTTTATGGATGTTTTCTTAGGATATAACCAGATTAGGATCAACTAAAAACACCGACTTAGCATACCTTTCATGACTCCTTGGGGTATCTTTTACTATACCATGATCCCTTTTGACATTAAGAATGCGAGAGAAGCCTATGAAAGAGCTATGGTGTATATTTTTAGTGATTAAATGGTAGGTTTGCTTAATGATTACATAGACAATATAGCTATTAAGCTCAAAATGGCCAATGACCATAGTAATGACCTAGACCTTATTCTTAAATGATGCCTTAAGTTTCAACTAAGAATTAATCCTAAGAAGTATGTCTTTGATGTTAAAATGGGTAAGATTCTTGGCTTTGTGGTATCAAAAGTAAGGATACATGTTGATCTTGATAAGGTTAAGGCCACCTCCAACTTGGTAGAGCCTACTAAACTTAAGGAGCTTTAGTGATTACAAGATAGATTACAATTTATTCGTAGGTTCTCTACTAGGCTTACTGATAATTTACAACCCATACAACACATGCTTAAGAAAGGAGTTTGGTACGAGTGGATAACTCAATGCTAAGAAGTCTTTGAAAACCTTAAGAAATAGTTGGCACAACTATCGACAGTATATCCTTTGCAAGAGGGTATATTGTTTTATATCTACCTTGCCATCTCTGACATGTCCTTTGGCTCTCTACTCTGTTAAAAATGTGATGATGGAGCAGAATGCCAGTATACTACCTTAGCCATGCATTAATTGCTAATGAGACCTGATATTTTGAAGTGGAGAAGGATTGTCAAGCACTAGTATTTTCATTGAAAAAATGGTGATACTACCTCTTTAGGAGCCAAGTTAACATCATTTGCAAAGATAACATACTTAGAGCCATAATGACCAATATATATGAGAGTAGCCGTATAGCCTGATGGAAAGCCATAACAGTGGAGTTTAACCTTCATTATGTCTCTTAATCCTCCACAAAAGGTCAAGCTATAGCTATACAACTTATTGCCTCACCTATTGATAACTAAGAAAATAATAGATCCTGAGTTTCCTGATGAACATGTTAACACCATTAGCCAAGTGCTCAAGGGTTATGAGGTGGTCATGCACTTTGATAAAGCTTCAACTACCCATGTGGCTAGTGTTGCTACCATCATAACATTCCCATCTAGTAAAATCTGATCCTTTGCCTATCATTTTGAGTTTTCATGCATCAATAACATAGCAAAATACGAGGGTTTGATTAGGGGAATGATGGTAGCTCATGACCTAGAAATTAAGTGTTTGATAATCAAAGGTGATTCACAACTTATGGTCAACCAGATAACCATGGTTTACACATGTAAAGCCAAACATTTACAATCTTATTATGACTTAGGGAAGCAATTGTTACAACAATTTAAGGATGCAGACATCCAACACATACCCCAGAATAAGAATGCCATAGTTGATGCCATCGCAATGCTGGCCTTTAGTGTTACACCTGATGTGTTTATTAAGTTTCCCACCTTAACTATGGACTGTGCTACATCCATCACACAAAATGCTAAGGATACCTTAGTGGCTATAGTTCATATTTCTCCTATAAAGGATTGGTATGATGATATCAAGTTTTACCTTATGCATGATGAATCTTCACAAGGCTTGATTACTACTCAAAATGGCACTGTACATAAATGATAGAAGTAGTATGTCATCATAGGTGATAATACATTATGTAGATGATCCTATGATGGTGTATTGTTAAAGTGCTTGGATAAAATCAAAGCTAGAATAGTGCTAGAGAAGGTTCATGAAAGTGTTTGTGAGGGACATATAGGACCTAGAGCCATGGCCACTAAGATTAGATGGTTAGGCTATTATTGGCCCCATATGAAAGGTGATTGTTTATAGAAGGTTAAGTGCTATGACACATGACAATGACATAGCAGCCTCACACACATACCATCGATTGAATTGCATACCACTCAAATAACTTAGTCATTTCATGGATAGGGATTAGTTATCATTGAACCTATAATGCCTAAGTCTTTCATAGGGCATATCTTCATCATTACTACAACCAAATACTTTACTACGTGGGTTGAAGCTATTTTCCAAAGGAAGAGTACCTTTGAACATGTTTGCAAATTTATCTTGGATAACATTGTAGCCTGTTTTGGCATGCCCATGATCATAGTTATACACAATGGACCATAATTTAGTAACTAGAAAACCAAAGATTTCTACCATGACCTAGGCATTAAGCATTTTTTCTCATTGCCTTATTACCCTTAAGCCAATAGATAAGTAGAAGTAAGCAAAAAGGCCATCATCAACTTGCTTAAGAAAATGCTCAATAACAACAAGTGCAAATGGCATGAGCGACTTGTCCATGCACTATTGGCCTACAAAACAACCTATCTTATGACAACTAGTGTAACCCCTTATAGCATGGTTTATGGTTCTAAAGTTGTTTTACCTCTTGAATTGCAGGTGCCATCACTTTGAGTAGCCTTGACCAACTTCATCAATGATGAGAAGAATAAGGAGTTATAGATTGTGAACCTACACTTCGTGGAGGAGCAATGTATGCAAGTGCTTGCTCACATCGAATTATATCAAGAGAGGTAGAAACGGAGGCATTGTCATAACTTAACGATGTGACAAATCAAGAAAGGTGACTTGGTCCTCAAAGTCATCCATGAGCATGTGGATAGGTTCTCAGCTAACTAGGAAGGGCCCTTCCTTGTCACTAGGGCCTATAGTAATAGAGCATTTAGGATAGTAGATATGGATGGGAATCAGCTGGCCAATTTGGTTAATCACTCCTATCTAAAATCATATTACATGTAGCTGACAAAAACCAACAAGCATATTACAATCTATTAAGGCCTTAAACCAACACCATGATTCACTAAGATCTTAAATTGGCACCATGGCCTACTAGGGCTTTAAACTGGCAACACTAATGACCTGTGATGACTAGATCTAATATATTGTTCTACATGGATTTAGATATTTCATTATAATAACTTGATTTCTTTTCTTGATTTTGTTTTTCTCTTGGAGTTATGTTTGTAGGATGAAGCCTTGAACCATCACAAGGGTGCAACTCATTATGGAAACAAGTCACTATGTGACCTTGATGTGCAAGATCTAGTGAGTTTGTCCTACTTTGTCAAGAGTGCTTGTACCATTTCCCTCCATCTAGCACCACTCCTTAAGCCCAACCCCATAACCTCAATATAACCTTTCATACCTTAAATTACAATGCTGACCTACATTTGTCACTCGTACACTATAGCCATATGACATCCTTGTATCATGCTCCACCCTCAAGTCCACTTGAATGTAACACACTCCATTTAGTGGGGAACCATTAAGTTCATTAAGAGTAATGCATCTCACTCGATGAAAAAACCACTAAGGCCGTTGAGTGTAACACAACTCATTCAATCTGAAAGTTATATCAAGTTGGTCTTGGCAATGAAATCTAATGAAGAAAATGGGGAAAAGTAAATTTCCAAGAAGCTAGATGGCCAGTGAAGCCTTAAATCCTAACGAATGAAGAAACCTTGGAGAGAAGTGATTTAACCCTCAAACGCATTTACCAAGTGACCAACACTTCAAAACATGTTAATACCATACTATAGCCATGATGACAACATTTAGAATGCATTATTAGCCCTCATAATCATCTTTCAATGACGTCTTTTCTATTTCCTCATCATATCCTTATCTCATCATCATAAGCACTATTGGACATGGTTTGACACTATTGGATCAAGAATGGGGAGGGAACATTGGTGATAAACCTATAGTGGTGGTTTGTATTCTTTGTCAATATCTATCATGATAATCCTCTAGAGGAACCAAAGAGGAACCAATGAAAAACCATCAAATTTCATGTTGCAACCTTCATTTTCTGACCTAGGATAAGGACTCATTGTAAATGTGAGATATGTAGTCCATGAGCTATAATCTTGCATAATTTAGCTTCTTGGAGCCAAACAATGCTCTAAAAGTTATTATTTCCTTATTTTCCAACTAGAAACAGGTACCCCATGTTCATATCTAGGCTTGGGAAGGCCAAAAATAGCTTTGGAATGGCCAAGAATAGTATTTTTGTGAGTTTTTGTAGGGGCATAGCCCCAACTACGCTAGAGCCAATTTTAGTAGTTACTGAAACCACACCTTCAATAGTCATAGTAGCTACAACCAATGTAGTCAACACTAGGACCTAATAGAAGTGCAATAATGGGATTGTTGGAATTTCTAGTTTTCCAGCAACATCCAACATAGTCACTCCAAGTCAACAACGACTAGCATAGATAGAATTCACTACCATTCACTACCATAAACAACACGTTTTGATCAATCACATCATTTCTATAATTTCCAACCCTTGTTCCATTTTCCAGCATCTCCAGTGTAGTCACAAAAGCCTGTTTGCTATTTATAGTAAATAGATGGGTTTTGTGGGTGATTTCCATTCTGAATTTACAAAAAATGGTGATGAGTCGTCATTTGGGCGACTGCGATATCGTGGCTGCAATATCGCATCCGCAATATCGCAGCCGAACTGCGATATCGTAGCCAAACCGTGACATCGCAGCCTGTCTCCTCATCTATAAATAAGAGGTAGACAGATCAGTTATAAGGAGTAAGTAGTTCTTAGTTTAAGTGTTTTAATTTCTTTCTCTCAACCCTTTTCCTCCCAGTGTATGCCCACAATGTGATGAATGTAATTGTACGACATCCTTTATTCGAGTGTGACGTACTTGGACACGCACATGATCGACAATAAAGATTGAGATTATTTCATCATTGCAACATTCACTTAGTTTAATTATTTAATTGTTATTGTTATTTACTGCTTTCCCAGTTAATCTCTCTTACCCTTAAACTCCTATAAAACACAGAATGAGTACGACTTGATTACGAGCATTTCAGTGTGACTACTTGGTAACCCAGTAGTGTACCTAGGATTTGCGCTTGGTAATCCTAATGGTAGTCATGCACGAAGTCCAAGATGTGTATAGATAATCAGGGAATGGATGCTCATCGTACTTAGGCTAGCTAGATTCCTTCTCACCCTTTCCCTCTTACCTTAGTTAATATTATCTTCAATTGCCTTTAGGAGTAGCATTAGGTTAGCAACACATCATACACCTCACTCTGGACTAAACCATACGTGAAAAAGCTAATACTAGTCCAAGTGGGAAGACAACAAACCTCCAACCTAAGGATAACTGTCTAGATGCCACAACTAGTCTGTTTGCGAAGTTTGACCGGATCGCACGTGTAACCCTTATATTCGTATGGTTGAGTGTAGGGGTACCTCGCCACTCATCATTGGCGTTGTTGCCAAGGACGGTGCTAGTTATCTAGATTAGTTATATCATACAAGGTCTTTGTAACGGAATTAACAATATATCTTTTAAAAAGAAATAATTATTAAAAGTCACATATAAATTCACACACATTTTTACAACCATGCCTCTCCTACAAGATTACAAGAATGCCACACCTAGTGAGGAAGTTCATTGGAGAACCAACGAATTATATGACAATGAAGATTAGAGTATGCAACCCAAGGTGGGGATTTCTTATAAACATAAACGAAAATAACATCATCCCAATGCACAAAAGAATAACTTATGAGATGAAAATGAACCCCTAATGGCCACTACAAGCTTAACACAAATACAAGAGGATGTTCAAATCTCTCATAGGCATCGTAAAGAGAGCTGTGTATCCAAGCTCAATTTAAACAACTTTCCCAATTTTTCAGGAGGCTATGACTTAGATCCACATCAACATTTATAAGCCTTCTACGATGCCTGCACATGGAATAACATTGATAATGGTTGGTAAAAACTCAAGCTCTTTCCTATGACACTCGTTGGCTAAGCAAAAGTATGGTATAGATCGTTAAAACCAAATTCAATACGACATTGGCCAACAATGGTAGACCTTTTTAATGAAAGATGTCAAACCTATGCAAGAGTGTCAGCCTTGAGGAAACAAATCCAAGAGTGGAAACAAGCACAACATGAACCCTTGGACATGGCCTTAGAAAGATATTTTGCACTATTAAACAACCATCCAGGCCATGGGTTCTCCGAGGAAAGGCTAATGTACAATATCATTGATGGGCTACGTAATGAAACAAGAGAGACTTTAGGAATGTATGACGACAGTCAACTATACATCTAAACCCATGAAGTCCAAGAGCTTATTAAGTGGGTAGCAAAAGAGGAAGGAGAAATGGCTAGATGGGAGAGTGTTAAAAAACATCAACGGGACCAAAATCTCAACTTAATAAAGGTCCATGATTGTAAAAAGGAGAAATCAACCTATCACAAGGAGAAAGAACCATCTTTATTGGTACAAAAATCATTAGAAGAAGTTGAGGCAAAGATCAATAATATTTTGGAATGGACGTATAAAAAGTGTGGAGAATTTATTGATATTATTGGGGATAGATTTTTGACAACCCAAGAAGTAGGACAAAACATTAGACAATCGGAAAGAAGGGACAAGGAAAATAAGAGCTCAACTGCCAATCATACATATGAATGCAACATTTTCTTGTACGATCACCCCAACGGCCAGTGCCCAATCCTATTATATTTATATGAGCATTGGGGAAACATGTTACATCCAGAGTTCGTACAGAGATACTGTGTTCAATCACAGTGGTAACAATCCCAGTTGTGGGGGAGGCCACCCCTAAACTGGAGGCACCCTTCGTATCATCCGAACGAAAATGCTTATCTTGTTCAACATCCTATTTCCCCAACTGGGTCAACATACTCTATCTCATCACATTATCATTCTCCCCAATACTATCAACCCATGTCCGCAACACAACCACCACCTTGTGCACCTTACACTTCTCCTAATTTTTAACATTCTCATCCTTTCCCTCCTACATTACCACCAACTATTTCTAAGGTGTTTTCACCACTGTAACAACTGACGAACGTTACTTGTGCTAATATTGCCAATAGCAGTGAGAGACCTCAGCAACATCGAAGGTGCCCCTTCTTTAGAAATGACCCTAAGAAGGGACAATGTAATTCCAAGGCCACTGCATCCTCCAACTCAGCACAAGTCCAACCCTATGGTGCACCCTTACCTTCGAACACCATGCCTCATGTTACTTCGTCAGGGCTAGCAATTAACACTGCAAGAACCATACGGACCAATGAATATAGCCATGGAAGGCAACATTCTAATCCTTGCATACCATCTAGCAGTCCCAATTATCATAGTGGGTTAACTCATTATCCAAAAACTACATCTTATATAGTGCCCCACTATGCTTACTATAATCAAGTGTGTGGACTCCAATGGGGTAAATATGACCAAGTTCCAATATTTTCAACATGCAAGGATCCTCATCTTTCGTTTATTAATCCTTGCCATCCTCAACCGTTTAGTTATGGGGGATATCCCCCATTCTAAATAACAAACAGGGTTAATAAATATTTTTCATTTTCTTTAATTTTACAAGTTTTTGTTTTCTAGTTTTTCATTTTTCAATTTCTTGCTTTATCTTTTTGTCTTTTTACATTTTTATAAGTAATCTCATCTATGAATAAAACACTCATGTGGCTCGTTGGTTGAGGTGTGTTCTATGTTATCGAGTCGCAAGTGGTCATTTATTTGGACAGTGAGCCCATTACACCCACTCATCCACTCTACAAATAAGAGGTTCTGTTCATGGGTACAGTTCTATTCTTGACATTCTTAAAACTTAAAATTAATTTTGTGTTCATTGTACCCAGAATGAAGAAGGATGGACCAAGAGGGAATGATTAGGGTGTGACATCAAGGGGACTTGAGGATTCTCTTTGGTGACGTCTATGGGAGTTATCATGCAACGTGGTTGTACTAAGATCCTTGTAGATCTAATGAAAAATGGGAGTAAGAGTAATCAAAAAGGGCACTCAAAAATCCAATGTTGTTGTAGGGGGTCCCACTGGAAAGACATGCACCCATGCTTGAAGGTTGGTGGCTTCTCTGGATTTAGTAAGAACGAAAAAAAAGGAAAAAGAAAAAAAAAATAAAAGTACCACAAAACAAAAATCACTCCTCCCTTGAATAAAACGCCATGTGATTGTACACCTTGTTGTTCTAGTACTCTCATAGTTGCTCATCATGGGATGAAACAATGTGGTGTCACTGGTCAGAGGAATGGACTTGGTCCTGATATTGGAACGACGGGTTACTGACACATTAATCATGCTTTTCACGCAAGATTCACTGTGCCCTGGGTCAGTTACCTCATGTCCCAATCTCTACAATCCCTTTCTATAGTTCATCTCATCTTACTGTTCATGTAATTGTAGCTCGTGTCATGTGTAACATCAAATTCTTACCTCATTCCGATGATAATTACATGTGTGTGTTTTGTGGAATCAGTGCGGATTACATTTAACCCTTCTAGTGCCCATGGACACTTTTAAGTGTGGTTACACAAGGGAATTCTAGGTTGAAACCTACTTTGGGGAGGATCCACTTGTGTAATATTTTGTAATCTTCACTTATGACACAGCTCACATCCACCATTTCTTACCCTCAACCTATTTTTCATAGAATTCTTTCCCTATTATTATTATACCTCTGAATCAACGTTCCTATGTACCATCACATAGCCTTTTTCTCTATCACCCGAGGTTTTATTGATCATTTCCACCCCTTAACAATAGCCCAATGTCCTAAGTTTACAACATTGATTTCAAGAAAATCTTCAAAAATTCAGTATTTTCCCTTGAGCCTAAACATCGATAGGCTGTGATATCGCGTACGCGATATCGTGGCCGATGTGATATTGCGTACGTGATGTATTGTACGTGATATCGCGTCCCATAAACCTATAAATAGGCAACCCCCTGCAAGACCTAGCATCATTTTTCACAATTCACGCAGGGTAGTTTTCAAATTTTTTCTCTACGACTTGCAATTGTGTGACCCTTGCTTTCATATCCATATCTCGCTCGCTGGTACTTCAATTTTAATTCCATCTGAACCTACTTGAACCCAGAGTGTTTAGCTTAGTTGTGGGGGAGGGACACCTGCTGAATGGCACCTAAATTTTTTGGAATTTATCATCGCCCAAAGGACATTGTCCAGGGTAATTAGCTATAACATTTAGAATAATTGTGCCAAAAAATCATTTAATCCCTTTTGGTACAATGGGAAGTTAAAATTGGAAACCACCTAAGTAAAATGGACTCATTATTACAATCTTTCAGATAATATCACATGAAGATAAAATAAATTAATTAATTAAGGCAAGCAGTAAGGTATAACTTAAGTTCAAAAATAACCTTACTAACGCTTGGCCCCGTGTGATTACAGATGGCCCCGAAACATGGACAATAGGAAGGTCCTGCTCGAGGTGGAAGTAAATGACCTAGGAGAGGTGGAAGACAAGATCCTGCTAGACAAAATATAGAACAAAAGGAACAATCATTTAGGAGTCATCAAGAGGAACCTCCTACCGTACAGTCCGGGTAGGTAGAAGGAGGAGCTGCTGTAGTGCCTAAACAGGGACAACATCTCACTTTGCCCCAAGATTGTGTTCAGGCCATCCACGAAAAGTCCACATTCGCTATAGTGATTATGGAATTAAACTTTGAATATTTTACAGAGTTCACTCCCGAGGCTATTAGGGATCACCTCAAAGGGTCTCCCTTATGGCCTACCCTCTTTGAAAGCGGTGCCTAGTACCTAGGGGAGACGTACCAATTCTAGCACAACAGAGAGCAAGGCACCATCATCAATATTTGTGGTGTGACAGTCAATTTCTTCATTTAGGCCATTTTGGAAGTATTAAAACTTCCGAATATAGGGGCCAAGGTTGCTCAGTTATCCACCCGTTCAGATCCCGATGTGCGATGGGATTGGTTGGAAAGGGCATATGGTAGAGATACGACATTTGGTGAGTTAACGACAGAAGAGAGGATCTACTTCAAAATTGGAACATATCACCTCTTCCCCACGAAGGGCTTAAAAAGAATATCAATGTATGTGGCATGAGGATGTGCAGTGTTGATGGGGAAGGTTACTGCTAACCTATTTCATCTATACTTAATAGAGATCCTGAGGCAGTTCAAGGAACAGAAGATAGGGAAGATGGTGTTGCCCTTCCCTTGTCTTATCAGAAAGCTTTGCCGACCTGCTGGTATTAGGGGGTACACTAATGATGTCCTCTAAAAAGTCCAAAATGCTTCATATGCTAAACTGTTAAAGCCACCAGCTGCAAGGAAAATTATTGGTGAGACACTGGATCTAGAAGAAGAAGAAGAATAGACAGCTAGTCCAACTACAACTCAGCTTGCAGGACCTAGCCAACCTCCAAGTATAGGACCCAGCCAACAACAGGAAGCAGAGCCTAGCACAGGCCAGGATCAATTACCGTCGCAAGACTATAGACCGTCAATGAGCCATCTCAGGGCCATCACTGAGATGGTCAGTTGGGGAAGTTGTGATGATGTAAATCTCTTCCGCATCATTGATGATGCCATATAGCCCACAATTTCTTTGGATCGTACAAGGGGCAAAGTGTCTATCCATATAGGAGGAGGGGAAAGTACTTGGTCAAAATAGATCTCAGGAAACGCAGCATCTTTCTAAGTGCAATTAGAAACTGGTGAAGGGGCCACTGTGGTGGTCATGCAACACCAGGATGTCGTGGGAGCTATAGAAGTGCCACTAGGAACTACATGAGTTCCACAAATTTTGTAGTTGTAGCAAATTCTTTGCATTGTATCTCAATTTTTTTTTCATTCCACACTACGGCATAACCCCATTTTCACCATCCAATAATCCCACACGTATCCACTATGTAATCACTATAACTTGAGGACAAGTTTTCATTCAGTCATGGGGGTATGATGAGTCGTCATTTGGCCGACCGTGATATCACGTATGCGATATCGTGGCCGCAATATCACAACCCAACTGTGATATCGCATACGCGATATCACAACCTTTCTCCTCATCTATAAATAAGAGGTAGATAGATCAGTTATAAGGAGTAAGTAGTTCTTAGTTTAAGTGTTTTAATTTCTTTCTCTCAACCCTTTTCCTTCCAGTGTATGCCCGCAGTGTGGTGAATGTAATTGTATGACATCCTTTATTCGAGTGTGACGTACTTGGACACGCACATGACCAGCAATAAAGATTGAGATTACTTCATCATTGTAGCATTCACTTAGTTTAATTATTTAATTATTATTGTTATTTAATGCTTTCCTAGTTAATCTCTCTTACCCTTAAACTCCTGTTAAACATAGAAGGACTACGACTTGATTACGAGCATTTAAGTGTGACTACTTGGTAACCCAGTAGTGTACTTAGGATTTGCACTTGGTAATCCTAGTGGTAGTCATGCACGAAGTCCAAGATGTGTATGGATAATTGATGAGACGCGACTTGCATGTGCCACGATATTGCGTACGCGATATCGCAGCCGCCGCGATATCGCGTCTTTCCCTGCGATATCGCGTACGCGATATCGCGTCCCGCCGCCATATCTATAAATAAGAGGCGGTACTCCCTTCATTTCCCAATCCTGGCTAGAAGTAGCGAAGCTCTGGTAGATTGATCACTCCAGAGTTAGATTTTTTCCCATGTGCCCGCAGTAGGAGTCCTAGAGTGAACGGCTCTTTATTCGAGCAACTTGTAAACCTGAACCCAAGTTTTGTATGGCAATAAAGACGTGGTTGGATAAACCTTGCAGTACATGGTTTTGTTGTTGTGTGTTTACTACTTTCCTAGTGCGTTCAAGTACGACTTGATTACGAGCGTCTACGGACGTGTACGGCTAGGTAAGGAATCGGCTGCTTATCACACTTAGGCTAAATAGGTGCCTCAGTACGACCACTTCGAGCACTTGCGTTACGTGTGGTGATCCCAGTAACGATTAGCGTTTGGTAAGCCATAGTTGCATAGTTCAGGGTGTGTCCGGCAAGTGGGAACGGATGTTGACGCTAGTTAATTTAGACTTATATCTTTAGTTAGAGTTAGCTTAGTTTCTCAACCATTGCCCTTGATAGCATAGGAGACAAGCTGAAAATACCAAAAAAATCATATACCTCAGACTTGCTTAACCATACACCGTGACACATACAAGCAAGCCTGGGAAGACAACAAACGATTAACCCCAAGTGTTTCTTGTGGTGTTAAGGCATTTAGTCTGCGGAGTTCGACCGGATCGTGCGTGTACGCTCGTATTCGTATGGTGGAGTGTAGGGGTACCTCGCCACTCATCATTGGTGCCGTTGCCGGGGACTAAGTGTTTTTTTCGCCAATTTAACATAAGGGATATCACTCACATCGTTGTGAGCTTAAAACGAACCTTAGGATTAACCAGTTAATTAAGAACATAAAAAACGGTGAAAATTAGCACACCATTAGAAATGGCTTCTTCTCATGCAATCAACTCACCTAAGGACAATACACGAGAAAGTCAAGATCATACGCATAACCCATATCAGCTAAGTCCTAAACAGTATTCGATAACTTATACTCATCCTGATGAGTATATTCCTGATTACACTTTTTCCCTCCATCAGGATGAACAGTTGCGCTGGAGAGATTCGGTTGGTAATATAGTTTTACCACCGGATCGATCCATTCAGAACATGCTTCTCCGTGAATTGGCACAGATTGGCATGCAGGCCTTATTCGCTGAATACGTTGCTGGAACATATCGCATGAGGGATTGTCGTCCCACAAATACCCAACGTATTCGGGATGCAAGGCAGGAGAGCCAACATTCACAATTGAATGGCAAGGTTCCCCACGTCATTAGTGAAATAGGAGACGAGGAACCCATCACAATGGATTTCTTAGGAAATGATGTTCCTCCTCCTCACTCTAGTGAAGAGGTTAGGCATCAGGGCCTTAGATCAACGATACATATTCCAAGCTCTAATCCCCGTGAGCACCAGCTGTTCACGGCAGGAACAACTACTCACACTAATGACAGACATCTTGATCGTCACGATGATCGAGGACCAAGCAGCCGAAGAGAAGGTAAGAAACATCACCACGGTGATGGATCCCCTTCTTCTTCTCCTTCATCTCATCACTCACACTCTCCTTCCACATCTAGGCGCAGCCACCATGAGCATAATGCGGAGAGAAAAGGTAAAAGAGATGAAATGCCTCGACAGGAAGGTCGAGAGGAGTTAGGACAAGGGCAAGGATGTAGGGAGAATGGGGAACCACAACGTAGACATCACAGACATCATGAAAGAGATGATCATGACGAGCCCCTATTCGCAACCCGAAGTATGCTCGATATTAGAGAGGCAGTTAGGATTCCCACAAGGCATTTAAAGGATACTGGGATCAAGCGTTTGGATCTAAATAATATCCCACGTTTTGAAGGGGGATACTATGCTGGTCCACCACATCATTTCCAGGAATTCCACGATGCCTGTGCCTTGCAGAACATAGACAATGAGTGGCAGAAACTCAAGTTGTTCCCAAGGATACTCACTAAGGAAGTGGAAAGCTGGTACCGGTCCTTAGAACCAGAAACCATCAGGAGGTGGAGTACGATGCTCGAATTGTTCAACAACAAATATCAAACGTACTCCAGAGTGTCCAACTTGCGTAAGTAGATCCAAGGCTGGAAACAAGGAGCTTATGAATCCTTGGATGCTGCCATGGCCCGTTACTACACACTGCTACATCGTTGCCCGGGCCATGGGTACGCTAAACGGGATCAACTTCGCCACCTCGTGGATGGGCTACGAAATGAAACGAGAAGAACTCTTGGGACTTACGCCCAAGGGAGACTCTCCCAACTAAGAGCCCATGAAGTTGAAGTATTGTTGGAACAAGTAGCGCAAGAAGAGGGTGAGCTACGGAAAAGAGAAAGTGCGGAGGAATACAACCGTGATCCCTCCCTTCGCAAGAAGGGAGTGAAATTCTGTGATGAGGAGGATGAGTCACCACTCGAAGAGTTGGTGAACAGGAAAACTGTGCCGATCCAAAAGTTAACAACGGAGGTATCGGCTAAGGTAGACCAAATGTGGGATTCCTTAGACTCACGAATAGAAACAGTTTTGAAAATCGTAGAAGAGTCTAAGGATGAGCAAAGTAGTGATAAAAGCAAGAACATGCGGAGAAACTTTAACCCTGCACATAACAAGGGTAAGGGAAAAATCTCTAACTCCGATGAGGCTGAAAATTCTGATTCAGACAATGACGGTGGATGTGAGGTCTGCTATTATGACCATCCTAAGGGATGTTGTCCAATCATCTCACATCTGCAGGAGTCTGGGGTGTATGCATTAAATCCAAGACTTAATCAACGGCAAACACCCAGAAGGTTACCTTATCCACAAGGTAACCCGAGGCAGTTCCACCAACCCTTGACGTATTATCCAAGTGGAACACCTCCGCAGCCCATCGAGCAACATCAGCAGTGGCAATACCCACAGTCATGGGGGATGCCACAGCCAACACATCGATACCCTTACCGGCAGCCTGATCCTTATGGTTATTATGTGCAGCAGCCAGTTTCTCCAGGTGACGCTATGAGTCACACTCCACGCCGTCACTACTACGCTCGGGAGTACTTCAGAAGGACTCCTTCTCCTCCGGGAGACATTCCACATTCTGTCCATCCTCTAACTCCACCCGCACCTTTTCCTCAAGTAGTTCCCATAACACCTCCTGCTCCAACAATGCAAGGGGAATTACCTACCCAACCGCAGCAACGTCACGCCGCGAGATCTGTAAATATTCAGAGTGTAAATATCCAACCGGACACTAGTTCTGGCGATAACTGTACAAAAAAGAGACCCTTTTTCAGAACTAGGAGCCCGGATAGGCTCTCGCAACAACAAGCGGACGGGTATATGTATAGGCCTCTAACTACTAACACTTCGGAGCACCCTTCAGTCCAAGGGAATGTAACGCATACGGTTATGCTAACACATACCGTAACTGACTGGATCAAGGTAGGCCACCTTCCCAGGAAACTAACTGATCCTGGGAGTCCCTTTATTCATTTGCAGATCGCTGGGAATGCACCACATCGAGCTCTTCTTGACTCAGGTTCCGGAGTCAACTTAATTTCGCGAAAGATGTATCACGCCTGGAACCTGCCCCAACTTAAGAAGAGCAACATCCAACTAGAGCTGGCAGACCAGTCCATCACTATTCCCTTGGGTTTGGTGGAGGACGTTATTACCACTGTGTGTGGTTGGTCCTACCCAGCGGATTTCCTAGTGATCGATGTTAACAACAACGAAGGGGACTTCCCAATTATAATGGGAAGGGCATGGCTAAGCACAGTAGATGCATGCCTTAGGATCCGTGATCTTTCCTTGGAAATCTCCAAGATAAACATATGTGGAAAGATCGAGAAGAGGATAGTTCCATGCATCACATACAGTGATTCATCGGGTGATGACACGGAGGAAATGTCTCCATGTCACAGGTGTGCCCAGGAAACTCTGCAACAAAGATGCCTGTATGTAGCAACCACACAAGAAGTAGTAGACACCCCGTGGTTGACAGCTTCTCATAAGAGCAAACAAATATGCATGGAACGAACTGAGGCAACTCATGCCAACAACCGTGGCATAGACACATTGGAACGTGAGCGTCGCCAACTTCCACCCCTGAATTTAAGATCATCAATTGGGAGAAGTTGGGCACTGCTTAGAAATTCAAATAGGCGCTCACTATTTCGGATCTCTCCCTCACAACTCAGTCATGGGGGAGATGGCCACCTATGCTAACCATATGGGGCCCTCAGTTCTTTTTCAGTTTTTGTTTTACACGTTTTTGTTTTACAACGTTTTTGTTTTACACATTTTTGTTTTACAAATTTCTTTAACTTTTCTTGTTTTTGTTTTACAACATCGTTATATTTTTCTATCTTTTTGTGTGTGTGTGTGTGTGTGTCATCCATCATGTAAATTCGTCACCCAATAAGTGTTCGGGCCGATGGGATGAACTGTTTTTCATTGATTGCTAATGTTTGGTTTTTACCTTTAAGTTACATTGTTGATACTAAGGTATGTTCTTTTGATATGGCAGGCAATGAGATCACTTCATCCATCCATCCATCAAGTCTATGGTTTCCCTTGGCTTGGAAATGTACAGTTCCCTTTTAATAAGAACTTCAATGAACAGGTGACTGGGCATTTCTCAAACTAAGGAAGGACTCAAGGGTTTGCAAAGGGTGTGACTTCAAGGGAACTTGATGTTTTTGTGTTGGTCATTCACTTGGGTGCTTGGATGTTTTTCTTCTTGGGTTTTCTTATCGTTCTGATGTTACCCAATAATCGGAAGCTGAGGTAATAAAAATAAGAAGTCTTTGCGTGGTGTGGTCCCCATGCATAAAAACACAAAACAAAAAAATGGAAAAAAAAAAAGAAAAAGAAAGAAAGCTAAAAAGGTAAAAGTGTGGATTCAAAGCACACCCCTCAGGCGAAATAAAATTTGGGCTGCAAGCACTGGTTATGGAACCAAAGTGTTCCCTCTAACTAAGGCCCTTCTCGCTTCCCATTCTCTCCTTTGTTTCGTCGGAATGGTGGTGACTCTCGAAGATGCATCCTTGTTATCCAAGTGGATGATTTAACCAACTGCATTGATGCAAAGTCACTGGAAGCGATTGGTTTGAGCCAGAGTTGGAATGAGATTCGCCAAGTCACATTAATCAT
>MNCI01036336.1:4369-29248 GCA_015680685.1 Gnetum montanum | reverse complement strand
AAAATACCAAAAAAATCACATACCTCATACTTGCTTAACCATACACCGTGACACATACAAGCAAGCCTGGGAAGACAACGAACGATTAACCCCAAGTGTTTCTTGTGGTGTTAAGGCATTTAGTCTGCGGAGTTCGACCGGATCGCGCGTGTACGCTCGTATTCATATGGTGGAGTGTAGGGGTACCTCGCCACTCATCAATAATCAAGGAACGAATGCTCATCACACTTAGGCTAGCTAGATTCCTTCTCACCCTTTCCCTCTTAGCTTAGTTAATATTATCTTCAATTGCCTTCAAGAGTACTATTAGGTTAGCAACACATCATACAACTCACTCTAGAATAAACCATACATGACAAAGCTAATACTAGTCCAGGTGGAAAGACAGCGAACCTACGACCTAAGGCTAACTATCTAGATGCCACAACTAGTGTGTCTGCGGAGTTTGACTATATCACGCGTGTAATGCTCATATTTGTATGGTTGAGTGTAGTGGTACCTTGCCACTCATCAAATGGAAATTATGCTAGTAGTAGTTAGTAGACTACACTAATAGTTGTTAGTGGACTACACTGAGTGAACTACGCTGGTAGTAGTCAGTGAACTACGTTGAAATGGGAGCACTGAAACTAGAGTAGGGAAAACACCAAATCATGGAGGCATCCTTCTCTAATGGACTTCAAGCTTCAACAAGTAGCTTCCAATGATCATAGACACATACTTGTACATCATGAATCCAATTCTTTTTAATATTTTAATAAAAAAATTTGGTAGTTCATGCTATGCAAATTTTGATTTTCATTTCATTTCAACATCTATTTTTGTAACTACAATTCTATTTCCATTTCCGTTTGATCATATCCATCTATATTTTCATTTTCATTTTCATTTCTGACTTTATCTATGAATATGTATATGTCTTCATAGCCATTTCTATTTTACATTTTCTAAGTCCTGGATGATTGGCAAGACTATCCAGAGCACCTTGAATCCTATTTTTTAGAGGACCTTGGGATTTGTGGTTAAGACTATTTTGATGCTTGGATCTTTTGATTTTCCCATTCTAGCAATTGAGATTTCCCGCACCAACACTGGTGAGCTCCTATCCAATAGATTGAATCCTTTGATGAGAATACGCAACACTTGAGCTAACCTAGCACTAATAGTCATGATGATGAGGAGATTACTTATGATCCATTTGGAGTAGAAGAGGGCTCAAAGTCTAAGGATGTGACTGAGGCTAGTGATTGAGATCTCAAGTGATTGTTTTCTCTCTCCTTTTGTTGATGTCCAAAAAGGAGAAGATGTTTTTTGTTTTTCACATATGTGATTTTTGAACTTTACACATATGTGACTGATTTGATGATAGATAGTTGTGCATTTATGTGGATAGTTGGCTATATGACAGTTTGTGGATGAGTTATAGATAGATGGTGTTTACTTTTTTTATTTCTATGTGGTATACCTTTGTTCTTCACTTTTTCATTTACATCATTTCATTATTTTCCATGTACTATCAAACTACCTTGAACCTCAACGCTTTATCCTAATCTTTGGCTGCCATTGGAATTTAGAGGCATTTGTTTTCTTTAGTGCTTTATTTATATGTTTTTTCCTTTTTGATGTTGTTCAAAAAGGAGGAGAGTATAGTTATTAGTATATTTGAAGATTTTGCATCCATTTTTTAAAGTTTTGAACAACACCAAAAAGAGGAAGATTGTGGTCCTTTTGGCATGTCAAAACATTAAGAAAAATGGAGAACAAGGTTGTTTGTGTGGTTGTTGTGTTTTTAGGATAAGAACTTGGATTGAGACAAGAAGGCTTGCAGAAGTTCAAGAACATGGACAAGGAACAAAGAATTCAAAATGCAAAGGGAGCTATAGAGAGACATCTTGAAGAAATAGAAGATGTCTTGGAAAAATTGAAGGCAGCATAAGAAAAGATCTCTCTACAAAAAAATAGACATCTTTCATTAGAAGAAGATGTCTTTCCAGAATGTTTGTTATTTTATTTTAATGCTATTTTCTTTGAATTCTAGTTATTTTTTTCTAGTTTCAGAATATATTACAGTCTATCTCTGAGTCTCAAAGTTTGTTTATAAATTTTTCTCTCAATTTAATACTTATGTTCAAAATAATGTTTATTAAACTAACTATATTTGTTTATTTAACAACTCGAAGCATCACATTGCCCTCACTAGTTAAGACTATTCCTAGGTTTCTGCACCCATATGAGAGGTGACCTAGGTAGTAGTCTCTTAAAACAAGTTTTCCAAGGGTGTTACCATGTAACCCATATTTACATGTCAACACCATATTTTTGGTACTAGAAGAAGGGCCATTTCTATTTTCCTTTTTTTCTTTTTGGAATCCTCTATTTTTCTATTTCATTTTCTTCTTGTCATTTCCTTATTACCATTTTCTGAAACCTCTGTTTTCCCATTTCTATTTTCTAAAACACCAATTTTTCTATTTTTTTCATGTTTTTATTGATAATTGTCTTTTTCTTTTAGTTTTAGTTTTAGTTTTTATTTCTTTGCAGGTTACCTAAACCTTGATTGGTTTATTTTTGTTTCCTGTTTTTTATTATAGTTATCTATTTTCCAGTTACTATTTCATTTCATGAAACTACTGTTTCTTTGAACTTTTATTTTAATTTTTCAGTTTCATGAACCTTTCATGTTTCCATTTTCTTGTTTCTATTTTCTGGTTTCTGTTTCTTAAAACACTAGTTTCCTATTTTTGTATTGGGCGGTCCATACCTTAGTTCTAACTTTGGTAGGGTGATTTTCTCAATGACATCGTTTTTTTTTAAATTTACTTTTCTAGAATTTTTCATTTACTATTTTATTTATTTAGTATATATATTGAAATTTTAGTTTTTCTCTTTTTTTTAAATAATATATAAATATTTCCCTATTTTCTTTAATGTTTACAGTTTACTAGCATTTACATTTTCTGGTCTTTTCATTTTATGAGCCAAGAATCTTTCCATAAAATGTCTCAACAAAGATCTCTTACTTCTACCCCTAATCAACTAATTACCCATAATTTTACCTTATGGAAACAATGAGCTTCACATTTTCCAAGTACTATCCCAAGAAGGATTTGAACTAGGATGGTAGCCAATCTATCCTAGCTTCTTTGGTTAGCAATCACTTTAATTTTACAAACTGCCACAATATTCCTAAACCTTTATGAAATGTTAATTTTTTCTTTGACCTTACATCTTCTACCAGTGATGCATGACAACATTTAGAATGCTTTGAAACCTTGCTAGGCATCTACAATATTATTAAAAATGAGATAACATGTAAAGTCTTTATGACTACTATTAGAAGTAAAGCTACCCAATGGTTTTTAATGCTCTCTAATGCCTATATTATTTCATGTCTAGACTTTCAAAATAAGTTTCTACTCCAATTTGATAAGTTCACTAGTTCTGCCTTAGCCTCAAGTAATTTTACAAGTCTAAGAAAACTACCTAGGGAAAACATTCATGACTATAATTTGAGATTTCTCTATCAACTAGCTTATGTACCAAATGAGATGCATCCATAGCTTGATGGTATCCTCAATTTTTACTTGTTCACCATTGATCCATTCTTTACCTATGCCATCAAATCTAATTGCAACATAATTGAATTACAATATTATGCACTCTAGTTCCTTACCATCACAAACTTTCTTGATGAATAATGCTATGTTTCAAATCCCTACTTTCCTCCAAGTGCCTCAACCTATAAATAATTATTTTTAAGTCCAATCTCTTCTTCATTTTTACTATTAAATATTGGTTTGAATGACGATCAATCAAAAGCTTTAATTCAATCTATTATATAACCAAATGGAATATCTAATCTAAATGGATCTACAAATCAAACAAAAAATCAAATCATCCAAATATTAACTTCTCTTCAAAAGCTTTTAAATGAAGTAGTTGAACTAAAGTGAAATGATAAAATATTCCTATACATTCTAAAAAATCAAACATATTTATCAATGATGATTATTGTCATCTTCATAACACTAGGCAACTTTTTGAGAAAATTTGTCCTCAATTTTTAGTGTTATATGATGACAATGCCCAAAAAAAAAAAGTTGTAATAATGGTCCTTAACATACCTCATGAAAGAGAAAATGAAAAAGCCACCTCATGTGAACATGTCATGGTAAGTGATCCCAACCCATATAACACTCGCTACCGTAGACTTAGTGACATTATGAATACCACTCAACAACAAAGTAGGAATAACTCTTATACACCTCCCAACAAAAGAGTTCCTAGTTAAAATAACAAAAGTAACCAACTAGGACCATCCTAAGTAAATGTTCAACAACAGCCAAACTCACGTTCTATAATTAGAAGAACTTCAGCTTAACATGAAGTTAAAGATGAACATAAAGCTTATGATCTAGTTGAAGATTTGAAAGAGTTAAAGCTAACATTTCAATGTATGATCTTTTACATTTTAATAAAATGAAAGATGTGATTCAAAAGATAATTCATACACCTAAAACTAATAAAGAAAAATCTCCAAGAACCGAAAAACTATTTTATTTTGTAGAAATTCCTAATGCTTTATCAATATAAAACTCAAGAAATTTGGTGTTGAATAAGAATGATCAACCACCTTTCTTAACAACCTTGATTATTTTAATAAAGAATGTTCATAATTGCTTAATGGATTCTGGCTTAGCTCTTAGTGTCTTACCATTAGAAATGTGTAAAATGTTAGGAGCACAAATGCTTCTTCTAAGAAAGGATGTGGAGCTAGAATAATGCTCATACTTCCTGGTGAAGCTACTATCCTTACAATTATCAATTTCACACAACCTATAACTAACAACATGGTTGAGTACAAAGCACTTATACATGGAATCAAGTTAGCTCAATAGTATGACTTATCCAAACTCAAGATTTGTAGTGACTCTCAACTAATAGTAAATCAAGTTAATGGAGTTTTTGATGATAAGGATGCTATTATGAAAGCATATAAAGCTTATATCCTTGAAATTTTTAAGAAATTTGAACACATATCCATTGAACATGTTCCTAGAGAGGAAAATTATGTTTCTGATGCATTAGTTCAAATGGACACTACTTTAGATATTCCTTTTAGACACAATGCTTGGGATTTTGAAATTATTATTAAAAAGGTTAAGTCTTATTTTATTCCAGATAATATCTTTTCTTTCCAAGTTTTTTATGATGATAATAACATTTATGAGTTTTTCTTTTTGAAGGGTGAATTTAGTGATCAATATTTTAAAGTTTCTCAGATAATGAAGAAGCTATCTCAAAGGATGTCATATTATTAAATAAAATCTCTCCTAAAATAGCAACTAGAGAATCTTTGTTTGATGACTTACATACCAAAACTAAATAAATATCTAAAAAAAATAATTGGCAAATGTTAGCTAAAACACAAACAATCCAAATTCAAAAGAAAGAATAACACTACCCTATTAAAATAGGAGCTTACTTACATGTAGATGAAAAATGAAACTTAATTGAATTGTTACATGAAATGATGTTTTAGCTTGGACTTATGAGTATCTTAAAACTTTCAATCATTTGGTGATGACAAACACTATACCTCTTAAACCCAAAATCAAACCATTTAGACAAAAACTTAGACCTATAAACCCCAAGATCGAAACTTTGATGAAAGCATAAATTGATAAAATTTTAGAAACTATAATTATTTATCCTATGAGACATTCAATTTGGATATCAAATTTAGTGCATGTTAGAAAACGAACAAGTGAATTATGGTTATGTATTAATTTTTGTAACCTTAATACTTTTTGCATTAACCATAATTACCCACTTCTCCTTATGGAAGAACTTTTGTAAATCGTGAAAGGTGCACAAATGTATTCCTTTTTAGATTGGTATTTATCATATAATCAAATCTCAATAAGTAAGATGGACCAATATATGACTACCTTTACAACAAAATGGGGAACTTTTCAATTTGCTAAGTTGTCCTTTGGTTTTATAAATGCTAGTTCTACCTTTCAAAGAGCTATGGATAAAAATTTTGAAGGACTAATAAAGAAGGGAATTATTATTTATCTAGATGATTTAACTATTTTATGTAAAGATTGGGGTACACACCTTAGAAACCTTAGAAATATTTTCATAAGATGTAGATGATTCAATGTCACTTTGAATGCAAAGCAATCCATCTTTGGTGTTTGAAGCGGTAAATTTCTTGGTCATATAGTGACTAGGGAAGGAATTATGATAGATCCTAAGTAGGTAAATGCAATTTTAGAGGTACCCTACCCTTTATCTAAGACTAATTTAAGGGCCTTATTTGGGAAAATTAATTTTGTTAGATGATTTAACCTTATTTATGTTGAATTAGTTAGACCATTAAATGAGATGCTTGATAAGGATAGTAATGTGCATTGGATGAAAGAAAGAAAGAAAGCTTTCTTTGCCATTAAAGAAGCCATTATAGATGCCCCTATTTTACCTTCTCCTTGGTCTGAAAATGATTTCCTTTGATACACTTTTTCTAGTGATGTTACCACCATTACCATATTAAGCTAAGATATTTTCAATTAAGGTGAAAGGCCTTTAGCTTTCATGTTGATACCTTAGAAAGGTGTGGAATTAAAATATTCACCTATAGAAAAAAATTGTATGTTGTAATTAAAGCCCTGAAGAAATTTTGCTACTATTTGTTAAACATGAAAGTTTTTGTTATTGTTCCTGATTCAACCACCATTGCATTAGCCAAATTATAAAATTCTAGTGTGAAATGTGCTAATTGATTTATGAAATTACAAGAATTTGATATTCAATGGAAGGTAGCCAAGTTAGTTAGAGGAACTGGTCTTGCCAAGCTAATAGCCAAATCCTCAACTTTAGAGAGATATGATATACCTAAGGATAAAGAATAAATACTGCTTCACATACTATCCATTGATGAGAAGAGCAATTTTTCATTTGCATCTAACTGATTACATGACCCATGGTATGGTGATATTAAATTTTATTTAACCTTTCACCATTGTCCTTCAGATCTACCTAGATATAAAAGAAAGCATTTAGTATCTAAATGTTCTAAGTTTACTCTAATTAGTGGTGAGTTGTTTAGGAAGAATTTCCAAGTAATATACCTTAAATTCTTAGACCAAGAACAAGCTAATGATACTTTAAAGAAACTACTTGAGGAAGGACATATAGGCTATCACTTGTTAGCACATAAAATCACTAGAGCAGGTTACTATTGGCCTACTATGATTAATGATGTTTATAACCTAGGTAAAACTTGTGTATAATGTCAAATGTTTAAAGGGAAATATCCCAAAATTTTAACTCCCTTACGACCTATAATAAAAACTAGACAATTTGCACAATGGGCTTGAGATTTTATAGGATTAGTTAATCCACTATTAACAACTCTACATAAGTTTATCCTAGTAGCTACTGATTCTTGCACATGTTGGTTAGAAGTTGAAGCAACTAAAACTACATCTCATGAAGTTATTCAGTCTTTAGAAAATGATATAATTTCTAGATATGGATATCCTTATGCTTTAGTAGTGAATAATGAACCTACCTTCATCTCTATAGAGTTTACAAATTGGGCTAGGGAACATAACATTATCATTAAAGCTGTAACTGAATATTATCCCCAAGTAAATGGTTTAGTAGAATCATCTAATAAAATTATCATATATGGAATTAAAAAGATGTTAAATCAAAATCCATGAACATGGATGGAACAATTAAAATGGATAGTATTGGTTGATAGAATTTTTTTAAAAGAGTCAATCAGAACTACACCATATGATTTAGTATATGGACAAGAACTGATATTACAAATAAATTTGCAAATTCTTACATATTAGTTTTTCCTAGATTATTTACCAACCGATGAACATTCAATCTCACGTACATATGATATTTGGACTTTAGAACTTTAAAGGGTCAAAGTAGTTGAAATCATATTTAATCATCAAAAAACTATTAAAAGATGGATTGATAAGAAGTATGTAGCTAAAATTTTTCAAGTATGTGATCTAGTCCTTAAGAGAGATAGAGGGTTTGGTCAAGAAAGTTCCCAAAATAAGTTTTCTCCTATGTGGTCAAGCCCATACCAAGTCACAACTTTCACTGGTCTCAATGTTACAAAATTGCTAATTTGCAAGGATTCAAGTTAAATAAAAATTTTAATGCATTTCATTTAAAGCATTTCTACTTAGGTACCCTTCATGGAAACTTGGTAGATCCTTAGTTACATGCTTTCCTCTTATGCTTCATACATTTCATTTGTATATTATATTTTCATTTCCATCGTCTTCTCATGCATATTATGTCTACCATTGTCTCTTTCTTAGCATTGATTTTTGTTTGATCTATTGATGCTTTTCAATATGACTTTAATAATTATTATGACCATTTGAGTTACTAGGCATTGGATAATCATAACACCTTTTGAAAATAATGCAAGTATAATGCTTTGTATAGTATTCATGTTATATCATATCACTATTATATTAAACCTTCTTCATATAACATATTTTAATAATTCTATGATTCTTCCTAATCTATTTCAAGGTTTTGGTTTTATTAGTTATGTTGGATTATGGAGGATGGGATTTATGCTAATGTAGCATGTTATCATCATGGTAATATGAATGTAAGACATGTGAGGATGAAGAATAGTTAGACACAATCACTAGGTGACCTTAGAAAATTCCATTTTCCTCTCATAAGCCCTAGTCCTCAAGTGTGATGTTCCATGGCTATCTTATGAGCAACAAGGTAAAGTGTGTTCCTCTCCACTTGAGAACCCTTAACCACCTAGGAGAATTGCTACGATGCCATCTAGCATATAATTAAAGGCACATGCATAAGGGTTGAACTACACCATGGGTGAAGTTTCCAAAAGGACCATGTTCTTTCGTAGTGTAGCTAATTGTCTAGACTCATGTTGGAATTCATACCTTAAGAATAAAGTGCACCATGAGCAAATTTTTCTTAGAAAAAAAATATAAAAAAAAGAGGACCATGTTCATTAGCAGTGTAATAAGTTCTTAAGCATGATGAGGTCTGACAACAATCCTCACCCTACCCTCCATTCCCTTTGATCCAATCAATAATAATAATAAACTTCTCTCCTACCTTTTCCTAATTTTTCTCAATTTTTCTCATTTTCCCTTACCCCTTTTAAGTGACCCTTTCTATTTTTCCCAAAAAAACCTAAGAACCTAAATTAAAATCCGAAAGTTGTGGCTAGCCATGAGCTAAAAGAAGCATGTCCTTTTCATAAAGTTTAGTATAGGTGTTATGCTCAAAGTTGTCCTCATAATAAGTGCTTTTACTTGTGAGATGATTAGATTGGTATCCTAATTATGAATTACCATATATATATATATATATAGTCAAAATTATGATGTATAAATTTTATATATTAAATCTTAATTAAACAAGGTGGTGTGAAAAGGGTGGCCCCTGTTTAGTGTTCTTTTTATTATTTGATTATTTTAATCATGATGAGAACATTATAGGTTACTCGCAAGTTTCATTTTGTAATTATTTTATGATGTTTTTGATTCTTTGTATTTTACATATTCTTGCATCCTTTTAAAATTTGTATTACTTTTGCTATCCTTGCACTTGCATGAAACTCAAAGTTTTGGGAATAAATGTTGATATCAACTCTCCCATGCTAGCACAGGGCTATGATTAATAAGTTTTAGTTCCATGAAAATTAGGAATCCTATGGTTTTAACCCATGCAAATTACTTGTGATGATATCATAGATAAAGCAAAGGATCGAAAACATAACATGATGTTTTATAGATAGCTGATTTTGTTAAATCATCATTAGATCCTTTACTATTTTTTCCCAATCCATTAAATTAAATAAATGCACTAAAATAATAATTAAGGCTACCACTTCCATTAGGTCATTATTTATAACATTAATAAATACTCTTTTTGACTTTACCATGGTTCTTATTAAATTAATATAGGTAATAAAGTGCTGATGATGATGACCATCCAACCCATTCATGGATTACATGCTTGTGGAATGTTTCCATGGGAAATAATTTGATAATGATGATGATGAGATCTCTGAAAATAAACAAGCTAATTAATCATTCATGGATAATTCATTCCTTAATCATTCATGCATTAATGTTCTCTATCTCTACATCTACCAACTTAGTTTTTTCAATTTTCAGTGGATTATATTGGTTTATTTATGTAATTTTAGATGCCATGGAAAGTGTAGTATTTTCAACCATGCATCAAACTAATCCAATTCATAAAATCAAAGAATTGAATATTTGTGATTTTTGATTTTAAACATGTTTTGGTTGGTAGATATTTGCAGAGAGTGGGGACATTTCATAAGTAGGGACATGAATCACAACTTAATGATGGGTAGTAGATTCGTATCTTCTCTTAAAAACATTTTTTATAATTGAACCATGTTTTAACATATGAAAATGTGCAATGAAAATCAAACTGATTAATTACATAAGTTTACATAATCTTGTCACAACTTTTGTAGTACGATCCAATACAGTTCACATGCTTACACTATTACTGTAGTCTCATTTCTCTAATCGATATCAACATAGGTTGCAAGTGCACACTGCTAAAGGCCTATACATTTTAAAACATATTTAACATTGTTACAAAAGATATAATATTGAATGTTGGGGTTGTGTTACAATTTTTTAAGCTCCTATAGGACAATAAGACTCTATTGAGAATAAAAAATAAAAAATAAAATAGATTTTTCTACAATTGTTTATCCATTATTACTTTCTTTCGAAGATTGAAGTTGGGCAATATTTAAACAATGTGATGTTGAGGCTACTTGACTTTCAGGCTTCTTTATTAATATCCATCCCACCATGGTTGTATTCTTTTCAACCTATTTCTTTGATCTCATGATTTCTCTTGTGAACATTCCCCCAACAACTTTGACTATGCATGAGAATACGTTCAAATGCCTAGGTCTAGGTGTTGCCGTTGGGTAAATTGACAAGGGCATTCTAGCCCTCTCTACCAACTCTTGCAACAACGTTTTACACATACTTTTTCTTTATCCAAGATCCTCTTTGAAGGTCCTCTTCATGAGAATGAGTTCAACACTACTTATGTAGTAGCCTGCTTAGCCTATCATAGTGTACCATAAAACCTAGGATTTACAAAAGTTTTCCAATTAAAAATCATAGTTTCCTTGAATCAAGGGATGTGATCCAAACCTTCTTATATGTAGAAGTAAAATGACAAGTTGAAGTAGCTCTTCTGAGCTGACTCCTGCCATTGGTTCTTGAATATATCTGAATAACAAATGATATGCACAAAAAAAAAAGGAAAAGAGAAGAAGAGACTACAGGTTAAGAGATTGGCTCACAAGAGACTTCTGGATATATGAAATACCATGGAAATCATTCCCTCACTATCCAAAACCCAAGAGAATAAAAAAATATATAAAACCTAAAATCATAAACCATTGCTAGCAATGCACTTGCTGCAAATCATGCTATTGTCATTGAAGAAGCTCATAGATTAATAATCTTCCAAAAATACATTGAAAACTATTCTTGTAGGTTAGTTCTACTCCTAACACCTTGCGATGGTGTTTTCGTCTTAATAATAGCCAACAAGAATGACTAAATTGGAAACTCTGAAACCTTCGACTTATGCTTGGAAAACTTGCCTTATTCCAATGATGAGAGCATCTAGAGAACTTTCATCCTACTCCTGCAATTTGAATAAGATTTGCAGCTTTGCAAAGAGAGAATTACACAATTGTAATGGCTCAGAACAAAGCACAACTAATGTATTTCCTACAAGGCATATGCCATGGTTGGCATAATCATTACCGAAATTTTAGCAGGAAACTTTCCTGGATGATTTGGCATCCTCATGGTCAAGTTGTCATTATGGTTTCTAGTGTGTCCCAATAATTCTTTCTTTGATGATTTAGCATTGTAGGAGTTTTCAACAACTCTTCCACTAACTTGATGAAAATTTTGGACGGTAATATTTATAAAATAGGCATCTTTGAGTAATGACCATTAATTTTCAACTTGTGTGTTACTTATCTTGGCCTCCACATGGATGTAAACCTAGTTTTCAAGTTGTATTGCTAATTTCATCAAATACCAACAAAGATATAGATGTAGATCAAAATTCAATCTTACAAGAATTTTCATTTATCAGATGTCGAAAAGACATTTGACTTTTTGAGAATTCGCCTATATTGTTACAAGTACCTTGAAAATGTTTCATGGGTATTTGAAATTGAAACTTTTAATTTAACTGGAATGTATTTAAAAAGTTTTGTATTCTAGAGAGAGTTTTTCCAAAGTTCCAATCCTATAACACATCATCATTCCTTATAAAACTCATATAGTAGTATTTGATATCCTGCCATGTACATGTTATTATATACTACATGTGTGTCTAATAAATATAGAATTTTATTTTATGCATGATATGATGGCAAATCTGTTACCATCTTTAATTTGCCTCAGACCTTTGAAGTCACATTCATACTTAAGATTTTTCCTAGTCCTTTGACCTTTGAACGTCCATTTCTTGTATATGAATATATATGGCATGCTTCATAGAACCAATGCATCCATATTGAAATTGGTTCACATTCTTGTGTTTTCCTGCAACATGGAATCAAGCATGATCCTATGAAGATTGTTATTTTTTGCATTAGTATTGGCGAGTGCATTGTAGGTCAATCATGACCAAGGATTCATCGATGAAGATGTGGCTTCTAAGGAGAAGTTGTGATCTCTATCCAAGAACTAGGCAACCAAATATAGAGCCAGCATGGTAACTCTAGAGAAGAGTGATCATGAAAAAAGATCTAACAAATAGAAACAGGTATGGTAATGCTAATGATATTCCATCCTCTATTGATGGGTTAAGCAAGAGGCCTTATTGTGGATGATAACCGTGGGCTAGATGAACTTTTCATCCAATGCATGACATGAGTCATTTACTGCTTTTCCTTATTTTATTTTCTTTTGGCTAGTATTGCTATTGATTTTTTTAAATATCACGTGCTATTTTTGTTTTTCTTTCTTTCTAATGTAATGTTTTTCCCATTCCCTAAATGAACAATGATGCTTCTTAGTGTACACATTTTCTGTACGTAGGAACAAATGTTGAAAATATGGAGGGCACCAAATAGCCAATGAATGCAAACAATTTTGAGTGGTGAAGCACCAAGAGATTATCTACATGTCAAAAGAAAGATCTCAAGGCAGCATCACAAGGAGGGAAAAAATCATAATTGATAAAACCTTTCCCATAATTAGAAGAAGAGGATGTTTAGCTAGCAAAAAGGGATAAGAATCCTTGTAGTTTTCTCTACCTGAAACCAAAAATGTACACATCCTAGAGCTATCATCAGAGTCGAAAAAGGATCATAATCCCATTTAGTTATCCCCTACCTATTCCTTTCATTTTCTTTGATGAGTTTAGATCTCTTCAAGTTGAAGAAGAGGTCCTAAGTTATGGGTTGTACTAGACTAAGTAGTTCTTCTTTGACTTATTAGCGATCCAATAATCCTAGTGCAAGGATCTTTTGGAAGAGGTTTATTAGTTGGAGTTGTAGGCTAGAAAACTACTCTATCAGGCTTCAAACCTATCAACAAAGATTCAAGCCTCTATAATGAGGTAAGTGTTGTGTCATTTCTTATTTAGCTTCCTTTTTCTAAATTGTAAACTTTAGTTGTCATTTTAAACTAAATTGCAAGTTTAGATTTTCATTTTAAATTGGGTTTTGTCTAGTTTTGAAACTTTACTAGAAGCTAGTTTCATGTAAATATGTGATAATATAGTGTTTTATTTTAGTGATAGAATGTCTATTATTTTATTTTAATGCTATTTTCTTTGAATTCTAGTTATTTTCTTCCTAGTTTCAAAATTTGTTATTGTCTATCTTTGAGTCTCAAAGTTTGTTTAGAAATTTCTCTCTCAGTTTAATGCTTATGTTCAAAAGAACCTAAATTAAATTAATTATAATTATCCCTTTAACAACTCGAAGCACCCCATTGCCCTTAGTAGCTAATATTTTTCCCAGTATCCATACAAGACATGTCATAGGAAATAGTCTCCTATAATGAGTTTTTGAGGATGTCACCATGTGATCTATATTTATGCATCAACATCATTGAATTTGTTACAAGCCAAAATATAGAACCTACAACCTGCTAAGAGGATGAAGGGATGATAGGTCTCCTTGAAAGAAATTGCAACTAAGGTTGAGGTAAACAAGTCCTTGGTAATCAATTGCAAAGGATCATTCAGGAAGTTATTGGAGAAGTCAAGGTGTTGCAGGGATTGTAGCTTGCATTTGAGCACCCATGGAACTCTCCCTTTTAGTTGTCTCCTACTCAGTTGAACTTATGTCAGAAGGAATGATGATGAATTATTCACACATGTAGAAGCAACTGTATGCTCTGAAAAGAACCATGAGCATACACTTGCATTTTTGTGCATGGAGAAACTTGAAGAGTCACTTACAAATGATGAGTATATTTCAGAAAGCACTTTAAAATCTTCATTACTAATTTCTATTGTTACTGGCTTTGCAATAAACCCTAGAGTTGTAGTGGATGAGACAAGAAACAGAGAAGCCAAAAAAAGCATGTACTTTGCATCCATGGAGGCAAAGGCAAAGGCAATAGAAATAGTAATAGCAATGGCTATGCCTGTGACTAAAATCCTATAGAAGCAAGAGTAGGAGTTGCTTCTACTACATATTGGCTATCCCAATCGACACTCCTCCGTCGAATAGAAGAAGATAAAGATGATGACAACAATAATAAGAATAAGAATTTTATTATCACAACTGCCTCTGCCTCTCTTTCTTCATCTTCATCTTCATGTGCATCTGCATCTCCATCTATGTGTGTGGCACGACATCTTCATGACAACCATCTACAACTACAATTACAATTGTAGAATATTGGGCATGCCCATTAACTTGACTAGGAATGAATGAACCATCCAAGTATGCAGCCTAGACTATTTTACATCTTGGAATTTCCACCTTAGAACTTTCAACGATCATATGTGACGTCTATAGGCTTGACAAGATGTCTTACAGTCAATCCTAGCTTTCAAGCAAGATGTCTCCTATCATGACAAGACATCTCCCCTAGAGACAAGACATCTCTCAAAGGTAATAAACATCTTTTGTTAGAACAAGATATCTTCTAGGAATTTGGGACATCTCTTGTGTCTTCTCCACACTTGAGCAAGACGTTTCCTAGGTTATCAAGACTTTTTCCTAACTTTCCAAAATCTTCAATCTTCCTCCTATAGGGCTAAAAAAGGTTCAAAGGAGGTGTCTCTACACCATACCTAATGAGTAGCAAGTAGTCCATCCACCCAACCATATGAATCACAAGCATGCATCAATGATCTCATCAAGTTTCATGGACTTAGCACCTAAATGTGCCTATAGATAAAGATAGTGATGTGCGGAGATATGATTGTTATCTTCTTAGCTCTCACTTGTGTAGGCTCATTTCTATGGTTAAGTGGGAGCCAAGGCATATAATATTTATTTATGTTTTATATTTTTATTTATTTAATCTAAGTGTTGAAGTAAAGATAATTGATTGGTAAATTAACTACTTTAACTATCTAATGTTTCATAAGCTAACTAGCCTAACATAAGCATTCAGGCCCACCTTCTGTACACATCTTGAACTTGCATCAATGCTACTAGGTTACCAAGTATCTATTGTTGGGAACACCAAATAGCCATTGTTGGGATTACCAAGTGTTAAATGGTATGTTTGAAGTGGTCCTACTTATGTGTTCATTATTAAGTGCATTAATTAACTATAGACAAGAATGTAAATTGCATTAATAATAAAGTGCGTGAAATAAACTTTAATTTATTCTAAGTGATGTAAGGAGTATCAAGAATCCCATCTTTATTGTTGTCACATCAATGTGTTTAGGTATAATGATGCTCGAATAAGGATTCATACAATTGCTTGAAGTCTTATTATAGGTACTCAGAAAATATTCTAACTTTGGTGGAAGAAAATTGCAAGAACTTGGCTACATTAATGACATAACATGCCATAAATGTAGTGGGTTTGTGCATTTATATAAATGTGACAAGACACTATGTCAACACATTTGCATTGCCACATCTTTTCATGCATTGACAGGGCTATGTTGATGAGGCTACATTGATGGGACTACGATGATGCATGCTCTTTGACTTAGCTAGTCGATGATTCATCATATCCCCATGACTAAGTGAAAACTCATCCTTGAGTGAACAAAAGTAGGATCAAGCTATTTACAAAATTGGAAAGGTATGTGATTATTGATTGATTGACTCTAATTGACTAACTAGCTCTGAGTGCCAAATTATATGAAATTACAAAATTTACAAAAATGGATGTCCTTGACAACAAAATTGGACACCCTTACAAAATTGATGGTAGGAACCCTTTGGTAGATGAGGACGAGGTGAAGATTAGACAATGCTAAGAGGTGAAGGCTCCTAGGGTGTTGAAGGACCTTCACCAGGCTCTAGTGCTTATGGTGGTGGTGGAACTTGAGGTTGTCCTACTCCAACTACTACTTCTTGCAGTAAGCAAACAACATTCATCAGTGCTTTCATTTTTTCCTCCTTACCTATGGGTTGTATGCACTTTAGATGGCTTTGTTGATGTGGGCTAGTACGAGAATGTGCCCCTGGTAGGGCATTGCTGGGAACAACTCCTTGATGTTAACAAATAACATTGCAAACTATTTTTGTTATTTGAACATCTTAACAAGGTTGTATAGCTCGTGGTAGTTATCCATTCATTTGGCTAGGTCCTTGGAAACTAATCATTGATCAGTAAATCGATTCTAGATGACTTTAAGCATAACATTGATTATCTCCAACTTTTGCTTGGTCTCTTTGTGATGCTTGAATTCGGCCTTGTAAAGGAGGTATGAACTAGCCACTTGCTTTTAAAGTTCTATCCTTGGCCTCTCCACAGTTAGCATAGCCAAGTTAGCATATTGAAGGTTAGTGAGCTCTATGTACTTTGCATGTCCTCTATTTACAACTCCTTGAGGTAGATCTTGGTCTTACTATATGCATTTAGGCCATCAAAGATTAGCAACAACACATTGCCTCTTTGTTGAAGTTGCTAGAGTGCCTCATTCATCTTCACCTTGACTAGTTGGATTCCTTTCTCGTGAACTTGTTTGAGGAGCCCCACTTGGTCCTTGTAGTAATTCTTTACCTTTTTAAATTTTAGGGCCTCATTTTCCCAAGTTGCAACCTCGATGACCATCTTTTGGCAAAGCATCCAAACTTCCTCCATAGAGATATTTCAATTTTTTGTTGCTAATCTTCTTAAGTCAAGGTTCATCTTTGCTAGCTACTCCTTTTGTTGTCTCATAAATTTGACCATTTGGTCCTTTTGTTCCTCGACATTCTGTAGTTGATGAATATCCTTGATGAGGACCAAGTTTTTCTTATGAACTTAAGCTAAGTCTTTATCAATGTTGATAGCTAATACTTCCAAAAGGAGGTGCCAAAGACTGCCATTTCCTTAGCATTCTCAACCTTCCTTAATTTGTGCTAAAGTTGTAGGAAAGCTTCATCTCTAGTGATGTCTTGGCTAAGAATGGTGGGGTTAGAGAGAGAGGCCCTTAATTCCATAACTTCAATAGCCAACTGAAGGTTTTCGGTGGGGGTTGCCTCTAGTTGGGCATTAGCAATGAGGAGCTTGTCCTTTGTTTCTAGCAACTTTGACTAGGTAGTAGTGATCTCATCTAGAAGACAAAGATCTTTGGAAGAGGTTGTCCAATTCCCACTAATTAGTCCAACACCTCTTTGTGTTGGGCTATACTCAACAAATCACTTTCCACTCTTGCAAAAGCTTGTACATCTTTTAATACAGCTATGTTGGGCATGGCTGCTGTAGGAGCATTTAATGCCTCAACCACTCTATCTATCACCACTTCTACTATTGTTTCTTGCCCATGGAGCTACATCACTAGGATAGTAGCCCCCTTGCCTTTCTCTAGGTGCACTGAAAAAGTTACACTATTCCCAAAGATTTTAGGGAACTATTGTTGTCAAGGATAGACACTATAATTTCTTGAGTGCTTGGATTCATTCTCACAAGAACTTGCATGCATTGTGTAGAAAACAATGGGGTGGTCTCTTTTAGCTAGTTGATTGTTCTGGTAACTTTGTTGAGGTGACTCAACATTGACTAATAGACTAATGGCTTCCCACCACTTACCTCATCCTATTGTTACTATAGTAGCTAGTTGCAAAATTTCCTTATCCATTTAAAGGTTGCATAGGCCTCTAGTGTGTTCTCACCATCAGGTGGTGGTGGCTACTCCTCCACTAGCACCTTGGTAGCTACTTTGTCCTTCATCGTCTCCTAGCAGGATGCAATAGGAGCATGGCAGAGGATGTCATTGGCATAATGGGCTATGCCTCCCCTTTGGTAGAGTTATTGGTTTAAGCAAAGAAATGAGAGTGTCTTCATACCTTGCTCATTTTCTTTGAAGTGCTTTTTGATTTCGAGGTAAATGAGATGAGGGAGTTTAATAGAAAACTTGCTGCTCATAGCGTGTCGCGACTGCGCAAATAATGAGTGTAGTCAAATGCAAGAATAGCAATTCCGTTAGTGCTGTGCCAATGCCAGTGTCAATGTGAATGCGAGTGCCTTGTCCGTTGTGAATGCGGGTGCCTTGTGCGTTGCGTCAATTGATGAATGGCCTTCAGAGCGCCAGCGTTCGTGCTCGGGCTGCGATTTCTCCCGTGAAATAAGCGGAATTGTGGAAAGGACGCAAGCAACGAGAATGAGAAAGGGAAGGAGAAGGAGGAGCAGGAACAGGAGCAAGCCACTGTGCAGTAGTTGGATGTTTGAATTTTAGCCTCTGAAAAGTCCAGATTCTCTGGCGTGTTGCCTTTTTTCCTGGCGTTGTGGACTTGGGCCGGTACTGGTCCAGTGGAAAATGGAATGGAATTTGAAGCGAAAATGCTTAGCAAATGAGGCATGAACGAATGACCCAGCCCACTTATGAGCGACTGACGCGCCTCTGCACACAAGAATGGACGCGTATTCGCTATTCCTGTTCGTTTGTGGTAGTTCTTTGCGGATGAAGGCATGGCGCTGGACCCCGGATCAAGACCAAGACCAAGACCAGGAAAAACCAGGACAAGCAGGGGGGGGGGAATGAAGCAGCAAGTCAACAATTAATTTCAAGAGTTCAGTGGCTGTCTCTTTCTGCTGCTGCTGGTCTTTCTCCTTCTTGCTGGTGGCAATTTCGAAATCCTTTCTCTTTTGACTTTACCCATTGCGTTCCTCAAACTTTTCTTATAAAATTCCGGATCTTCTAATATTAATACTAAGGTTAATGGACTGAGGACCATAGGGCAACTTGGTTACATTCACGTCATTTTGACCGATGATAATTTCCATGAAATTCCACTTGCTTTTGAAAATATTCTTAATAGTTAGTCTCGTACATTCATGAACAACTCTAAATTTACCATATTTAAAATCACAAATATACTAATCCTCTATTGTATGAAACATATGCCTTCATAGGCACCAGTCGTAAGAACGCAATGCATATGATGAATGATCAAAATTGAAATGTTTTGATACCGTTTTTGCCCTCATTTTACTTTACAAATAAATAAATGTTCAAATTTTAATGGTAAATATAAATGTAATTTTAAAAATTTAAGTCAATAAATGAGGCATTTTTCCCTTGGTATGGTGAAATACCAAGTAACGAGAGACATAATAAAAATATATATGCAAGGACTTTAGTGTTATGTGACAATAAACCTTCAACTATCATAATAAACTACCTTCAAGTACTTTAATGGGCTAGCACATGTTGATAGAATAAAGGTAACAAGATAGTGTAAGTTAGTATTAAATAATTCGAAATCTTAACAATAGAGTAACTTTTTTCAATAAAGCATAAATGGACATTTTTGAAACTTGGGTTTGAGTTCAGATTGGGTTTGTTGAGTTGAGGATTGAATTTATTCCATTGGAAAATTCCATTTTTATCTTCATCTCCTTTGTCATTGCACTCTTTGGAGCAAGGTCACTTCATTTTGCTTTAACCCTTCAAAATACACCAAATTCATATAATATGCAAGACAATTCAGTATCTAGCAAACAAGAAAACTAGCAATCTTCTATTAATTCTAAAGAAAATAAAAAATATAGTGGAACCACAAATCCCAGAAAATAATATTGCATAGCATGAGGCTCTACAATCACACAAATGATTAAACCTAATACAAGGCACAATCAAACTAAATCTCTCTTGCACATATAGGATTAAGATCCAAACACACACAGAGAGCTACAAAGCCCAATATCAAACATAATTGACCACAAAGATGCACACACTCTCATGCAATTTCTATTCTAAGTATCTCATGCATTCATACTCTTACACATAACATGTAATATAGAATCAATATTTATGAATTACAAGACCAAGAAAACTAAGGAAACCTTCCCATAACCAACTTAGAGATTCTTATCTATTTATAATCTTGATCTCATCTTCCTTGACTATTTTCCATCTTGGAATTACCACCTCATAACTTTCCACGGTCATATGGGACGTCCACAAGCTTGACAAGATGTCTTATAGTCAACCCTAGCTTTCAAGCAAGACGTCTCCTTTCATGACAAGACATCTCCCTTGGAGACAAGATGTCTCCTAGAGGTGATAAACATCTCTTGTCAAAATAAGACATCTCCTAGGCATTTGGGACATCTCCTGTGTCTTCTCCACACTCGAGCACAATGTTTCCTAGGTTACCAAGACTTTTTCCCAACTTTCCAAAATCCTCAATCTTCCTCCTATAGGGTTGAAAACGATTTGGAAGAAGTGTCCCTACACCATACTTGATGAGTAGCTCTACCCAACCATATGAATCACAAGTGTACACTAGCAATTTGGTTGAGTTCCATGGACTCAGCACCTAAATGTGTCTATAGACAAAGATAGTAACCTAAGGAAATATGATCATTGTCTACTTAGGTCTCACTTGTGTAAGTTCATTTGTATAGTTAAGTAGGAGCTAAGGCATATAATATTTATTTATATTTTGTATTTTTATTTATTTAATCTAAGTGTTGAAGTAAAGATAATTGATTGGTAAGTTAACTACTTTAACTATCTAATGGTTCATAACCTAACTAGCGTAATATAAGCATCCGAGCCTACTTTCCATACACATCCTACACTCACATCAATGCTATTAGGTAATCAAGTGTCTATTGTTGGGCATACCAAATAGCCACTGCTGGGATTACCAAGTGTTAAATGATATGTTTGAAGTGTGCATACTTATGTGTTCATTATTAAGTACATTAATTAACTATGGACAAGAATTTACATTGCATTAATAATAATGTGCATGAAATAAACATTAATCTATTCTAAGTGTCGTAAGGAGTATCAAGAATCTCATCTTTATTGTTGTTACATCAATGTGTTCAAGTACAATCATGCTCGAATCTAATATCCTTGTAATTTCTTGGTTAGTTACTTTAGCTTGATCATTTGCTTGGGGATGATATGGTGTGGTCAATTTATGGTTTACCCCAAGTTGCTACATGAGCTTCTTAAATGTAGCATTGGTGAAATGAGTTTCATTGTGTAACATAAGCATCCTTGGTACTCCAAATTGATTTACCACGTGTTGTTGGAAAAATTTTGCAGTTGTTTTAACTATATGATCTTTAACTGCAAATGATTATACCCACTTTCTACAATAATCCATAGCTACTATGATATAAGCTTTCTCATTTAACACTAGCATAATGGATCCCATGAAGTTAGTTTCCCAAATATCAAATGGTTCTAATGGCTAGATCCATTGTTGTCATCCTTTATTTTTGGTCATTATTGCTCCATCTTGCTAACACCTTTCACAAGATTAAGTGAAATTATGGGCATCCTAGAATATGGTAGACCAAAAGTAGCCTTTCATCATTAGTTTAAGTGTTGTCCTACACCCAACATAATGATCACCACATGGTCCTTTGTGTGCATCTTGTAGGATCCTCTGTTGATTGCATTCAAGTACATACCATCAAAATAATTCATCAGCACAAATCTTGTAAAGATTCCCATTTGATGAGTGGTGAGGTAACCCCTACATCCAACCATACAAATCACAAGCATTCATGCATTATCTAGTCGAATTCCATGGATGGGACTAGTTGTGGCATCTAGATTGTTATGCCTTGATCACAATTTACTATCTTTCCACTTGGACTAGTGGTAGCTTTATCACATATGGTTTAGTCCAAAGTAAGACATATGATTCTTGATGTTGTTTCAGCCTTATTCTACTCCTAATGACAATAAAGAAATCAATTATTTAACTAATTAGCAATAGAAAGTAAAGTCTAAACTAGCATACGAGTGATGAGTGTTCGTGCCTAGCTTGCTATACAGATCCTGAATCCATGTATCCACTTCTGGGATTACCAAGCACTATGCTATTGGGTGAACCAAGCAATAACACTATTGGGATTACTAAGCGAATACGTGTTTATGCTTGAAACTAGTTACACTCATTTTTCCAATTCATTAACATGCATGGAAACATAAATATTAACTAAGTACATGGAATATAAATTTCTTTAAAAGTAAATTTAATTTAAGTCAAAGTGCTCCAATGAATCAGAATCAATCTTGATCTTATTGTCATTCATAGAATGTGTCCAAGTACATTTCCACTCAAATAAGACGTCGTACAACTAACTTAGATCCACACTATGGGCACTCATTGACTGTTCTCTAAGATTACGACATAAAATTACAAGATTTCAACTACTCTATTAACAAAAGAATGCCATAAACATGACTATCAATGTGTATTTATAGATTTTATTGCTAGGCTACATTGATGGGGCCTCATCAATGAATCATTGTATGTGTCAACGGGGCCTTGTAAACATAACATTTACATCAATGGGGCCTAGTTAACAAGGCCAAGATGTCAAGCCTAAGATATTGGGCTAAGATATTAGAGCCAAGATATCAGGGTCAACCAAAAAGTTGACAGTTTGTGGCCTCTAAGTGATGTTCTATATAACTCTAATCTTCTCTACACCTACCTCAATTCCTTTTTGTGAGACTTTGTGTCCTAAAATGATCCCATCTTGGACCATTAAATGGCTTTTCTGCCAATTGAGCTTTAGATTTGTCTCTACACATCTTTTCAATACTTGATCTTGAGGATCATTGAACTTAGATAGGGAGGATAAATAAGTTTCCCAAAAAATTAATTCACCAATGCACACACCAAATTTAATGTGGTTCCCCAACTTGAGTAGTCCACACTTGGAGGGAAGTTCAATAGCACACCTCTGGACTTTGTTGCTCTCAAATGTGGTTGGAAGGATACCACATCATATACAGGCTCTAAGCTTTGCATTGGAATGATTTGATGCCATGAATCCACTCAACATCGTAAGGCCTCGACAAGCTTTAAAAAGTGATGTTCAAGATCCCACAACCTTCACAACTTAAGGACTACTCCCAAGTATTGTGGTGCTACACCAACACTCAATCCCGTAGGATCTTGACAAGCTCAAGCAAGATGCCTTCCTGCAAGAAGCACATCAATGCTGCAGGGCAACAAAAGAGAATAAAGAATTATAAGGAGAGGATGCAACTAATTTTGTTGATCCTTGTACATTAAGGTACAAATCAATTTTACCACTTACAATAGACAAAAGATAGTATAATGAGAAACAATAACAAGAGAATGATGATTACAATGATTGCTTGATAATGACACATGAAAGTACACAATGTTTGCACATTTCCCAATGGAATGAAGTCTTCTTATAGCCAATATGTTTCCAAAAATACCTTGGAATTTCTACAATGACTATCTAATAGTGACTAGAGGCATCTTCTTTGAGGTTGAGATGTTTTTTTACATAAGACCTTTATTTAGTAGAGACGTCTTTCTCACTAGAAAGATATCTGTTATTTTTCAAAGACATTTTTGTTTGAGTAACCTTCAATTCGGCCAAGACATCTGCTATTTTTTGGAGACTTCTTTATGATTTTCTATCACCTTGGCCAAGATTTCTGTTATTTCATGGAGACATCTTTCTTCAATTTCCTTTGCACTTAAAAGCTTCATTGCTTATCCTTGCTCTCTAACTTCTGCATGCTACACAAGTTCTTAATGATGTCAACTTTGCTTATGAGTCCTTAAGTCCTTTGCTCTTACACCTTTTACCCAAATCCAAGTTCTTGCCAAAGCTCTATGAAGTCCTTGTCCACGATCTTGTCTAGCAGGCAAAACACCATACTAACAACCTTGTTTTCCATTTTTCTTAACATTTTGATATACTAAAAGGCCAATAGCTCTAAATGATCTAATGCTTATTTGAAGTCCAACCCATAGGTTGAAGCATCATCGGTAAATACCTCTATGTCGTTACCTATTTGTTTTTGGAAGATGCTCAACACTAGTCTTTGAAAGGTAGTAGGTGCATTGCAGAGATCAAAAGGTATTTTCTTGTAGGTGAACGTTTCTCATGGACTAGTGAACATCATCTTTTTTTGGCCTTTTAGTGCAATGTGGATCTAGTTATATCTACTATATCCATCAAGAAAACTATAGTATTGGTGTCCTACAATAGTATCCAAGACTTGTGATGAGTGGCAAGGTACCCCTACACTCCACCATACGAATACGAGCGTACACGCGCGATCCGGTCGAACTCCGCAGACTAAATGCCTTAACGCCACAAGAAACACTTGGGGTTAATCGTTCGTTGTCTTCCCAGGCTTGCTTGTATG